>CM021100.1:986770-1224519 GCA_007115665.2 Sequoiadendron giganteum | reverse complement strand
CCAACATATCAAAAAGTAATTAACAACATATTAAATAGCACAACAATGGAATGATCAAATCAAACTAAGAGAACCTCATTACCACACAACACACAGATACTACAACTAGTCACTGGGTGATTGAGGAAGTGGGCCCTACCTTCTCTGATTTCCAATGAAGAGACAAAAGCTTACTTTACCCTATTCAATTCTTATTCAAAACAAAATTTCAAACTCTAGTGTTTTTTAATCAAAACAATAGATTGCAGATATATAAATATTATCGATTACTAACTCAAGTCTTAGAATACATATATATAGATCATATGTCGTTGAGTTCTACAAAATATTAACCAAAACGGTATATGATTGTTCTGGTTGTCATGGACTATGACCAAAAAACCTTTAAAGACTTCTTAATAATAGATTTACAATTTTAACATTGTTCCAAAAACAAAACAACTTAGACCAAATTCAATCACAAGTGACACATGACTCATGAAATAGTTCTTATATTCATTCCACCGATGCTCCCATTGCTTCCACACATCAATCATCTAATCATTCCCTATTTTTCATAATCACAAGGATAATTAGTAAATAATTAATGGTTTTGATATATCCTCAAGTTCCTATATTCTCTTTGTATTTTATCAAATATCCCTACTTCATTAACAAATAGTGACAAGAGCTACAAGGAATTCTATAGGAACAAAGAGGTAAAAAGGTAAACAAAGGGTGAAAATAAAGACACATTTATCCCTCACCACTCGTTGCTCTACATCAATTGGTATCAAAGCATAGGTTTTGATCGTTTGAAGGAAATAGGTTGAAGTTTGAAGAGGGAAAAGTTGCAAATTGAAAGGACAAGATGCCTCCTAAAGGTAGTGTAGTCATTGCTAGGTAAATAAGGATGATGAAAGAGTCTCAAGAAGTTATTTTAGCCACACTTGCAGCATTGGAAACAAATCAAAAAAGAGGTAAGGCCAATGAAGATGAGAGTGACCAAGAGGAAGAGGGTGAGAATGAAAATCCTCCAAGAGGAGTCCAAGGTGGTGATGAGTTGGACCCTGATGAAAGAACGATGGTGAAGATATTGAAGGTTTTCAGAGGAGATGCTTCTAAGGTGAAAATAGATTTGCCAATGTATAGTGGAAATTTGGATGCATAAGAAGTGTTAGATTGGGTTGATGCACTAGACAATTACATTGAATACAAGGAGGTAGCAAAAGAACAAAACGTAAAGTTTTCAAAGACTAAATTGAAATGCCCTGCCCTAACTTGGTAGAACTATGTATAGGAGGAGAGAGTTAAAAAGAGAAAAACAAAAATAAACTCATGGGATAGAATGGTTTCAAAGATTAAGAGTCAATTCTTTCCTGGTGACTATGCAATTCAAACTTTTAGGAAGCTGCAAAACTTAAAGCAGAAGGAAAAGGATGTCATGGCCTACAAAGAGGAGTTTCACAAATTAAGCATTAGAGCTAGTCATGTTGAAGATGAGAGTGATAAGATAGCAAGGTATTTGAATGGATTGAGATTTCAAATTCAAGATGAATTGAGTTTAGCTGCTCCTAGAACAGTTGAAGAATGTTTTGAGTTGGCTGCTAGGGTAGAGGCGAAGTTAGAAAGAAAGCAAGAGAAACAACGAAGATGCAGGGGAAACACTAATAGGGGAAGAGGTTCAAAGCAGTCCTATGAGGACCAAGAAGATGCAAGTAAAATAAAATACCAAGTTGTTGATCAAAGAGGTGGCTTTATAGGTAGTGGATCAGGTTTTAGGGGAAGATTTGGTGGACAAGGCAGTGGTTTAAATAAATTTTTAGGAAGATGTTATCATTGCAATCAATTTGGCCATCAAGCATGGAAGTGTCTTGATAAACAAGCTTGTACTTCAACTTGTGGTGATAAGAGAGCTCAATTGGTGCAAGAGGAAGATTGTGAGAGTGTTAACTCTCCTAATCAGCTTACTTCTCTAGAAGTTGGAGAATCCTTAATGCTCAGAAGAACACTCCTCAAAGCATCAAAGGAGAAGGAGCCATCACAAAGAAGGACACTATTTAGGACAACTTCAAAATGCAAGGGAAAGGTATGTAAAGTTTGAATAGACTCTGGAAGCATAGATAACATGGTTTCTATAGAAATGGTTGACAAACTTAAGTTAAAAAAGATACCACATGATACTCCCTATAGATTTTCTTGGTTGAATGAGAGTCAACCTGTTTTCTTAAATGAGAAATCTTGGGTTGAGTTTAATATAGGTGGATATAAGGATAAGATTTTATGTGATGTGTTTCCTCTGTATGTGTGCCATTTGTTTCTAGGGAGACCATGGCAGTTTGATAGACATGCAATATATGATGGTAGGAACAATACTTATGAAATTGAGAAGGATGGAATATATTTTACATTGAATCCATTGCAGGAAGATGATAAAGGACAAGGTAAGGCAACCGATATGATAATGCTAGGTAAGAAAGAGTTTATAAAACTAGAGGAAGGAAAGAATATGGAGATTGCAGCCACTTCAAGACTTGAAGGTACCAAGAAAGCAGAGGTGAAGAGTGATATGATTTTGGGGGAAAATGAGATTCAGAAGGTCAAGGATGAATTTATTTTGGAAGTTCAATATTGGCTTTAAAAACATCTTGCTATGATGGTAAGTGAAGTGTTCCATTCATTGTTTGCACAAGAAGATAGTGATCATTCAAAGGCATGTGTTGGTTATCTCATCTCAAAGGTTGGTATTCCTGCTCAAGCAACAGACATAAGGTCACAACCACAAAAGGAAGAGATGAAGGGAAAAGGTGAAGTGATTCAAGGTGAATGGCAAGGACATATGGGTGAGTTCAAGTATGCTTCAAGGGTAAAGAATAAGGAAGTTCAAGACAAGGATGGTAGAGGTATTCTTGCAGGTATGAAAGCAGGTTTAACATCAGCTCCAGATGTCAGAAAAGTTAGAGAACATCCATCAAGTCAGCTTATGAAGTTGGAATAATTTCTAGGTGGCAAAGAGTTCCCTAATGCAAAGAGCAATGAAAATATTCAATGCTTGGTTAAATGGAAGGGATTACTAGATGGAGAGGAACTTGGAGAATAAATAAAATATTTCATCAAGCAAGGTTTTGGTTGCAACACAATCCTCAAAGGGACTTGAGTTAATTTTTTGTCCGGGTGTATAGTGTAGGGGCACCTTGTCAAATTGTTAAATTTTAGTCTAATGTAAATTTTTTATGTTGTTGAGTATTGGTTGATGTAATAAGGTTATAATAGAACATTTTCAATGTATTGAATCATCTAGGGGTTAGTTAGACAAGAGTTGTTAAGTTTTGAGTAAAATGTTGTCAATGTTGCTTTAGCAACTTTGCAAATTTTGTTATTTTGAGAAGTCCAACGGTCAAGTAGTTCAAAAGGTATTTGGAACCGATGAGTTTTGATGGTAAAAGTTTAAATATGCTTTAGAAACTTTATGGCAAGGTTCTGTTGAATATTTTGGTGCTGAAGCAATAAATAAATTTCATTTTTTGCAATTTCTTATGTACGTCTGCTGCTACAGGTCTCTATACGGTTCCGTACTGAGAGATATTGTTCTAAAATGCATTGAATATTATGGTGGCATGAACTAAGGGCACTTTTGATGTTTTTTGAATTTATTTCATCAAGTTAGAAGGATTTTAGAGGTATTTTATTGAAAATAGGTTGAAAACCAAGTTTTTAAGGGTTTGAGGGTGAAAAAAGGAGGTTTTGGGACAATATGATGATGCCCTAGGGTGAAATTCACATGTTTTCATGCAAGTGAGAGGTGTAGGTGCTAGGGTTTGTCAAAAATATTTTGGGATTGGTCTTATAAAGGTGGGAGAAATTTATGAAGACTTAATTTGATGTTTCTAGGGTGTTGGTGAGGATATTTTAGGCCTAGAATACAAATATTCAAT
This sequence comes from Sequoiadendron giganteum, assembly GCA_007115665.2. Taxonomy (NCBI): domain Eukaryota; kingdom Viridiplantae; phylum Streptophyta; class Pinopsida; order Cupressales; family Cupressaceae; genus Sequoiadendron; species Sequoiadendron giganteum. Next base: position 1,220,605 of record CM021100.1, on the reverse strand, counting down.
AAACCCCCTTGGAAGCAAGCTTAAATTGGTTTAAATTGGATTTTGAAGTTTGGTGAATCTGTGGTTGTTTCTATTGATAAATTTTTTTGATAGAGAACTTGTGTTCTATTTAGATCCTTGGAGTGGATATTGGTAGTTGTAAGAAGTTTCATCACATACTCTCTTTGTAAAAGAGGCCTAATTGGGCTTTGTAGTATTATAGCAGCCAATTTTAGAAGGTGAAGGTCTAAAACAAGTGTATGCACAAATTAGATATGTTAAAGAATGCCATAAAGGTTATCTAGAATGTCAATACTTTTGTGGTTGTGGAATGTATTTTGAAAGATATGCTCAATCTCTACTATTTAGAATGTTACAAGGGAATATGAGTGAATGGTGAGTTGGACACCAAGCTAGGGGTTCGTGATTGAAAGATTGTTCTAAACTGATTGAATTGTGAAAGGTGAGTGATCTCCTCCCTTCTCTACATCATTGTGTATCCTCAACAATGTTATCATCATCAATCCACCAATCAGATCAATCAAACCTAGATTTCTTTTCAACAAAATCTCAAAATAGATAACTAAAATCATCACATCCATACGCTTGTCAACATCATGCAAAAAATCCAAAACATCCAAAATGCATCAAAATCCCTAAAAAGGTTGAAATATCAAAAATCCAAAAATAGTGCATTGTCGAACTACGAGTCTCTGAGCTTGAACGTAGGTAATGCCATCATCGATGTGCCCCCGAGACACCCTAGGTTAGTCTTTAGGAGTTCATCATAATAAATTTGGTAATCCATCAACTATTCATATTTCATTTTCAATAAGTCAAGTTAGTCGAACTATGTGGTCTTTACATGTATAACGTAGACAAGGCTAATATTTGATCAGCCCCCGACACCCACAAGATAGGTCTTTTAGGTTAGGTTCTTGGTCAGAAAAGTTAGAAAACCCCTAAACATTCAAATATTGGAAAATCCCTAAACATTTGGAAAATCTCATAAAACACAAAAATACAAAAATAGCCTCAAATAATCAAAAACCAAAAAAATTCACATAAACAACTCAAAAAGACCAAAAACATTGAAATATTCTAGAAAATACAAAGCCATCCATCCCATCTCACTTTCACTTGCAATATACCTTCATCCATGTGATAAATCGATTGTCACCTTCAACCTTTGGTAAAACAAATAGAAAGCAAGTATAGGAAGTTGTAAAGTGAGAACTTAAATGTAAAAATCTAAAGTGTAGATCATAGGTAAATGTGTCAGTGGAGTTTGTATAAAAAAATTATGACAAACCTCATCCTAATCAAAACCATCTGATCAACATGTCCTAGGATGTATCCGTCTACGATGTACATCAGTATCCGAAATCACCTCAGCTATAATTAAACTGGAAAGAGATATAGATAACACTGACTATTTGTCTTCAATATTTTCTTATGATTTATCTTAATGGCCCATTCTGACGACCACTCGATGATTTCTATCAAAATGATTTAGAGATAAAGGAATGGGGCATCAATCATTATCTTTTTTTTGTTGTGATTGTGGGCATTCTTGTAAATAATCTTGGTGCATAATTTCTTAGTTGTGTGTAGGGAGGTTGTTTGGAGTACATTGTTGACTATTGTGTATGCTTTGGTCCGATATATTTTAAGCTTCTAACTTACATTCCAACAAGGTTTTTGTATGTCAAGGTGTGAACAAGAACTATCCTATCTATTTACAAAGTCAACATCCATTACACTAGATACAATGCCATCCTGGTTATCAATACCTTGATGCATCATGTCTATGTGTTATATCAAAAATAAGGAATGACATAAAATCCCAATCCCAATATATTTACAAATCATCATCATCATATCTAATAAAGTCTCAGTGGATCATACACTTATTGGACTTCTAAATCAATGGTTAATCCATCCGTCTTATTCTTCTTATTCTTCTATCTTTACTAACATTTATATCCAAGTATCGAATATGTGTGATATATTAAAATATACATGAGCCTATCCATGGCCGATGACTATCTATACATCCTGAAATCTATCTACATCAATATATGAGCTAGCACAACAACAATCCCTCTTTTTTGGGGGCACAATAGAGCATCTATATCATCTTCAGCTCAACAATCTGAAACGTTGCAACTCTTCAACTCAAAAGTAACCTAAAATATTGAAACATCTCAAGCATAAGTCTGATTTTCACCTATCATGAGCCTGATCAAAACACTCTATTCTCCAATCAATCTCTCGAAAGGGCAACCAACCATCTTTATATCGATATCAAATCATCCAACTAATTTTGTTCCTAGTCTTGCTAGCAAATCTTGATCAATTTATCAAACCAATCATCATTGGGATATATCTTTCCCCACCAACCCTTGTTATATTCAACATAATCCTTGCATTACTGTGAATCCTCAACAATGTTATCAATCAATCAATCCGATCAATCAACTTTATCTTGGCTATCAACATCTCAAAGAGATCATCGATATTTGTTTCTACATCATCATCAACATTAGAATCAACATCAATCTTTAAACCAATGCAAGAAGTACATTGCTTCAAAGAGGGGCAAAATGTAGACACCTAAAAATGTCTCGATGAATCTCATTGGCTAATTAACATCACTTCATCCTTAAACCCATCATGTTTTCACTTAATTAATTAAATTGACCTAGCTATTTAATTAATCGTGTCATTAACATCTATTAACCTAATTAATCTAATCGACTTAATTCATCCCCTTTCATGCTAACATTTCATCTTATTTAATTAAATACATCAAGTTATTTAATTTAAATACCTAAAGTCCTTTTATTTAATTAAATAACCCTAAGTTATTTAATTAAATGTCATATTACCTTCCCCTTTTCATTAAATCACTTTATTTAATTAATATCATCTAATTTCGCTTAATTGACATAATTAAAACTAATTATCAATTACTAATTAAATCTAATCCCCCCAGTTACAAAGGAATATTCCTCCTTTTCACATTCTTCCAAAAGGAAATATTCCCATGGAATATTCCTTCCCCTTTTGCACATTAAAAATTTGTTTTAATTTGCTAAATATCTATTTTCCTCACCCATAAGGATATTCTAAAGAATATTCTTCCTTTTAACAAACTCACAACACTTCATGTGCAAGTTAACTTACAAGATTTCATGTGCAAGTCAACTTACAAGACTTCTTATGCAAGTCTTCTAAGTTTGTTTGTTTGGATTAATGTAAGCCCTTGATTAAATATCATCTTGCATTTTCAACCCTTGATGAGAATCCATGATCCATGCCTCCATGCCTCCATCTTCTTTCTTTTTTGATCATTTATTATCTTTTTCAATCTTAGCCCTTCACTTCTCATTTACTTTCCTATAAATAAAGCACTATTTGGAGACAAATGGGTCCATATTTTAACATCAAACTTATGTTGTTAAAATCACTTGCATTTTCAATCACATTTAATCTCATTTTAGCTTATTTTAATTGCATCATATTAGCTTACCTTCCATTAATGGCTTCCATGATAATATAAATGCATCCATTTAGTATTGCGAATTAGGATTTGAATCTTGTTTAGCTTAAACTTTATTTAGATTAGCTTTTCATATACCCATATCAATCATCTTAGCATACATCATATTAAAATAGCTTGCATCATGTTCATTTAGCTTTAAATCATGTTTTATCACACATCTTTCATCGATTTCATCGATTCTCTTCAATAGAATCGATCAAAATAAGCTCATTATCCAAGGGACTTGGAAAGAGTCACCATTCCACATCAATGCAACACAACTCCCCAAATAGGATAAGTTTCAATGTCTTAGATTGATGGCTTGTCAAGCTTTCATGATTTAGAATGTTAGTTTTAATGGCGTTTTTGTCTTTTTTTACAATGAATGATCTTATTAGTATTGATGCTTAGTGGGTTAAATATGCCTCAAATTCATATGGATCGGGTGTAGTTAACCTATAAAATGTCATCAGTCACAATTATCAATTAAATCATATGAGGGAACTGTACCTCTAAAATTTAGAAGAAGGTCACAAATGCAATTGTGACATTTTTGGATCTGCTAGTGGCTTGGTTCCAGTGCATTATGGGTGATGGAGTTAACAATTTAAGATATATTTCTAAAAGACCAATCCATTCGCTAACACTAAAAAATCCCCTTTATATTTCTAAAAGTTGAGAAACTATCATTTTTTTACCTCCTTAAGATTTCTTCAAAGTGCAATCATGCAAGTTTGTAGAACTTAAAGGGACCTCTACCTAATTTCCAATGTTTGTGGCTCCTCTTGACTTCCACACCTCTTCCTAGTGAAAGCTTACAAGTTTGTGGTAATAAGGGGAGGTCATCCATATTTGGTACTTCCCATTTTCTTTCACATAACATAATGTTGTAGAACCCTAAAATGCATTTATTGCTCCCTCAACATGAAAAAAGATTATAAAGTATATTTTATTCATCCATTGTCACTTTTCAATTAAGATTTTTGGCTCTAGGAAAATTCATCGCTCGTAATTCACCGAAGGAAAATTCACCACCAACAATTCAGCGCCATGGAAAATTCACTGACGGAAAATTCACTGCTAGCAATTCATTGCAGTGGAAACTGCATTAATATTTTTTAATATATATTTCAAAAACTTTGATTTTATTACAAATATTAATGCAGTTAATTTTTCGCCGCATGAATTGTTGGCAATGTTACTTGGCGGTGAATTCCTGATGGTGAATTTTCCTTTGATGAATTTTTTGGATGCCAATATTTTCACATCCAAATTCTCTTCTACTTCCAAGTCTCGTCTTTCTTGTATATTTCCTCATCTAATTCATCGTCCATTGATCATTCACAAACTTTTAGTTGATATTGGTTGTAGGGTTCGTATGTATGAACTATTTTAGGGCTTGGTTTAATTTAGTATTTTCTTTTTAAGTAATTTATCTAGGTATGTGTTAGAATATTTTTTCAATTATTGTTTAATAATTTAAATCATAATTAGAATTACTTAATGTTTCATTGTCTTTCTAAACTTGTTTACATTCTTATTTTATAAAATTTCTCATCTAATGGTTTAATAGTTAAGTTATTTTCATTAAAATAGAATTTAGATCCATCCTTAATAGCATACAAAAACAAATCAAGTCTATATATGCTCTTAGTGTTGAATCTAATCACTTGAGAATTATTACAGCTCTTGTAATGATGACAATATTTTAAATCTGTTATCAAATTTTCATAGGTAGCTTCCATAGTCTCAACCTAGAGACATCCAAGTTGGTTGAGTTCTAAAGTTTCTTTTTATTTTTGCATTTTGTAATTTTTCTTACATTTTTGCAAAAGTGAAAATTTGTGGGTTTGTAGAACATAATGACATTTAAATTTCTACAAATTCCAAAGTTACTCTCATTTTTGTACTATACATATTGATTTGTGAATTTGTATAACCTAGAGGGATGTTAATTACAATTTAAATTATTGTGATTTCTTCAAATTTCCACATATCAACAAATTATTAACTTGTAGGGTTGAGGGTTGTTAAGGATTCCCCCAAAAGTGATTTCATATATATATATATATATATATATTTAAGATGATAAAAAACTAATTTTAAATGATTCTTGGACCTTTAAATATCTCACTTATTATGTATTTTGGCTATTGGAAGAATAATATATGACTAATTCAAGAGCTAGATCCATCAAGTATGAGTTACAAGGGGTTCTTCTTCAACCATATATTTTTTCAACCGTTAAGGAGGTTTAAAATAGAAAATTAGTTCATATTAAATAGGATATTTGGATATGCTAGAATACTAGGAGCTACATGCATAGTACAAAATGACATAGTATAAGAAACAATTCTCCACTTAAACACAATCACATGAGATGATTATAACATGTAGAAAACATTAAAATTCAAGAAACAAGAATATTGTGGGAGTGGTAAATGAGTTCTTTTTTGACATAATCCTAGACAACCTAATTGGAGCATTCCAAATCCTTGATCATGATGGGGTCATTTCACTAAATTTGATAGATGGATTATAACTATTTAATGAATATATTGATACATGAGTAGAAATATTAAATAATAACTACATAGTAAATTCTCGGACCACCATCTCAAAGTTTCCTAAGCTATTGGTGAGACTTGTGATTTCTAAATATATTTATTAATGCTACAATCTCTACTAAATAGAATAATGGGGAAAAAAGATAATAAATACTTGTCATCATGGATGATGAGGTTTATCTATGTCATCTTAGAAGACAATAAAATGATCGAGATTGGACCACTTTTTTAAGTGACAATATCCATAATTAATTATCAAAATTATAGGATACTAAAATATTTCACATGAATTCATATTGTATACATAATGGCTAGGAGATCCATTATCATAGGATTGACCAAAAATAGAATAATTAGAGATCCCCCTAGACAAGTGAAGTATATGACTAATACCCCCAATTGGAGCTTAAGTAAAGTTAAATTAATTCAAAATGTAAACGATTCCTTTATATTTTATCTTATTAGAGAGATGGATGTGACCATACATAAAATATTTTGTTTTGAGGATATTAAGGATATCATAGAGCATGCGAATTGGTTCATCTAATTTCCAAAATTCACATACATTAAAGAGTTGTAGATACATCGGAGAAATGAAAAGGTGGCATTGCTTGATATGACTAGGAAAATTTGTGAGGCATGTAAGTATGTAGCTAAGAAGCACAACAAATTATTTTGATAAAGTAAAAATTTAGAAAATTTTGTGGGATCACACCTCAAACATGTGTGGCATCTAGTAATATTGGGTGTATTTTGATTATGAACAAAATATAAGTAAGAGAAAATTTTCCAAGTTGAATAACATTGAAATAAAATCTTTTGGAATAACAACTATGCTTAATGAAATTTTAGATGATGGAAGGTCTTGAGTGGAGTTCATGATAAGAAATATATCTACACATTTCCTATCTCTCCCATAAGTTTGACTAAAGAAGAAGAGGCATCATTTGAGAATCTTAGCAAATAGGTAAGTGCACCAAGTTGTGACACAAAAAAGGTGCCACCTTTTAAAAAAATCCAAAGAAGTGAATTTGGACAACACCAAATTAGGTGAGCACCAAATTTGGCATTGTCCATTTGAATTAAAAAGGTAAATAAAAAAACAATGCGTGAAACCCTATATTTTTCCCATCTGCAACTTGTGCTTCCAAATTTTTTCCTCTACAACTCATGCTTGCCAAAAGGAGATCATTTTTTCACTCTAATCTTGTGATTCTCCACAAGGATGCTGCCAAGACGTCAAAGAGGTATGTATTTCCAGTGTTTTAGTTTCGAATTTGAATTAAAATGTAGATTGAAATAGATTTTTAATTAAAATTTATTTTAATTTCCAAGAAATCAATCTCCACCTCCAAAAATTGATAATTCACAATCACTCCCTCATGAAGACCCTCCCGAACAAGAAGAACATAAAAACCTCCCTTAGTTCATAGGCATCCTCAAGGAGTTCAAAACAATATTTTAAATCAAACTGATAACAAAAAAAGAGAGATTGAACAATTGATTGCAAGATTAAATGAACATGTTGCAACCCACCCTTATAGGAGAGGCATTGTCGAATCACTAAAGTCGATTGTATCTCATGTAGGAGAAATGAGTGAAAAAGTAAATTTTTGGTCGAATAAGAGGGAGGAATTAAAAAAAATTTATGCAAGTGGACATTCCTATGCACAAGTGAGGAAAGAAAAAATTAGCAAAGCCAACTTGTGCACCCTTTTTACAGACCCAAGAACCAATGCACCTTTATCAAATGCATGAAATAGGTTCCCCATCCATTGGTGCCACCATGAATTAATTAAAAATAAGTTTTGGGAGTGGTGGTGGATGGTTTTTGACCAACCTACATGCAATAACTACGAAGCACCCAACTATTTTTAAAGGAAACATTATTACGAGTTTGTTCTCGATAAGGTGTCAAATTATTTTGACTATTTAGACTTTCAAGGTAGAGGCGGGGGATCCACACATGATAGACTAGTTGCATGATATAATACATAGTTGGCACTGAGACCCTTGGCCAAAACCATGGTGGAGCATTTCACCATTCCTTCCATTGTGAAGGATAGTATTGAGGTGGACACGGTGGACTTGACTAGCTCGCTCAATCAAAGCATTGTATAGTATGTGAAGCCTCTAGTAGAGCTTGATGTGGGAGAGACTTCTAGTCCCAAAGTTTGAGTCCACCATTGTCACTCTTGTGATGTTGTTTGCATGTATGATGATAAGAGTTCTTAGGATGAAGCTACATAACATACATTAGCTATAGAGTAGATGGTTATAAAAAATGCCTTGTTGAATGAAACATTCAACATTGATACTCAGGTAAAATTCAGAAAGTTCATTTAATTTTGTTTATTAAATTATGTTTTGAAATGTAAGAATAACTAAATTAGTAGAATAAATATGATGAAAATTCAAGGTTAGAGTGTTTATGATACATGCACGGTTCCTACAGACCCCTATATGTTTACGTGGATGAGTCAATAGGTATACAACTAGTATTAAAGAAATAATTATTGCGTGTGAATAGTTGAATGTTATATGAACAATTGTCCATCGATCTTGTTTTAAATCTATTAGATTGACAATTGAAATTTAAAATTAAATGGCTAACTATTAGTGCACTTCATTTCTCTTACATGAGCCATCTTTCACCATTAACGGAATATCTTCTTGATCCCAAAAACCATAAAGGAGTCAATTGTGTATTTTTTTCATCATTTCTGCTAGAATTTGAAGATAAAAATGCAAGATTGAATTTGAAGAACCAAAAACTTTGGTTTTTTGGGTAATTAAATTTTATCCTCTTGTGAATATTTTTTTATAAAGGGAAAATTGAGGAAGAAGATTAGTAGTTAAAAGAGGGTTTTGATAATTAGGGTTATTGTAATTCTATATGGTGTGATTTTGAAAGAAAACCTAGAAGCCCTATTTTGAAATAAAGAAACTTTTGTGGGGTTTTCTTGCATAGTCTTAGTTGAATTTTTGTATAATCTCGATAGGGTGTTCAATAATTTTGAACCCTAGTTCCTAAATTAAGATTGTAAAACCCTAGTTTTTGATAAATTACAAAATGAGTCAAACTGGTGAGCCTTCTAAAGCAAATCCAAAGCCTAAAAAAACTAAACCCAAAATAGAGAAGCCAAAAATAGAGGTGTCTGAGTATAAAACCAAAAAAATAGGGTGAAGAGGGATTTCACAAGATTCATGGAGGATGATTTGATGGAGCATTTCCCTAGAACCAAGATAGTTGGGAAAAGAGCCATTGGAGAAGGGGTTTAAACTAATCATCTACAAGATTGAGCCAGGGGCATTGGAGACAATAAAGTTCCACAAAGTGGGTGGGAATTATTTTTAGATGCATACAAGCATAGATATGCCCCTTTTCCAACATGTCATTTGGGTACTTGTGACATTGGGAAACTCATTGTCCTGAATGTATTTGTGGAAGTGGATTGGATTAAGGAGATAGCCAAATTTTATGATCCTCAAGCCAGGGTTATCAAAAATGTGAAAGGAACCCCCTTGCTAGATATTTGTAGGAGTCAAATTGTGCTAGTATTTAGGTTAAACCCTTCTGCTACTCCATTCATTTTAATGCTTTGTATCAAGAGTATGATAGGGATAAATATGGTTACAGATGACATGTGCTACCAAGGCATATAAGAAGGGACTTGGGGAAGAAGGATGTATGGTTTACCCCAAAGGAGGCTAAGCCTTTTTATTGTGATGAATTTGAGGACTACTTCAAGAACACTTTCTTTGGGTTGTGTTAGGTTCTTAGGAGGAAATATGATTTGAAAATGCATGTTCCTTTAATGCTTTTAGATATGGATATTCAACACAAAAATCAAATAGGAGCTTTGACTATCTTTCTTATGTTGTTGATCAAATCCACAAGAAGTTAGTGGATCTGAAAGAGCCAAATGCTCCATTGTGATTCACACATTATTTTGTTCTTATGCACATGTTGTTATGCATTTTCCATAAGGCTTAGAAGAATTTCATGAAACAAAGGATGACATATGAATAGGGAAATGAGTTGTTAGTACAGATTTGGACTCACATATAGGACTAAAATTTTCTTGAGTCAAATTACACTACCTTCTGTGATGGATTGAAGATGGATATCTTGGAGAATATGGGTTTGAAAAAAATGTATATAATTTCTAGGAGCATCAAAGAAATTCTCAAGCCTTTCGAATTCAAGGAGAACACTAAATTGGACCATAATTAGGGATATTGGTACCTCCACTCCCATTATACTATGATTAGATTTTATGGAGATTTGATGCAACCTTATTTCTTTCCAATATATGTATTAGATAGATTAGATTTTATGGAAATTATGTGGTAGTTGGATGCCATAGATAAAGAGCATATCAAGGTTGCAAAGAAAGGGTCTTTTATCCTAGGTCAATTTTCTTTCTCCCATTTTAGAGTCACCTCAAAGGAGGTTCTTGATAATTTTTTCAAATATGTTGGATACTTATAGAATAAAGGTGGAGAAAGTGAGAAACTGTGACCCCGAGGGTTTTGTTGATAAGGAAAGAAAGAACACAAGTATGTCTAGAATCTACCACTATTTCTTGTATACAAAAGATGTGATAATAAATTTTCCATCAAATGCCTTGAATTATGAGAGAAAGAAGTAATGGATACATATTGTTAATGTTGAAGAAAAAAGAGTAAAGGTCAACCCATTGTATATCAGACCATATGCACAAATTGAGGACCCTTTCAAAAAGGACATGGTAATGTTGGATGATCTCAAGTAGGGAACATTTCATGACAAGGTCAAACAAGCTGAGGAGGCTACAAGGATTTCCAAGGAGGAGAAAGAAGCTAAAAATATGAGCCAACCAACTCAATCATTTGCTCAAGGCCCATCTGTCCATCCCATGGAGATTGAAGAAGGACCAATTGATAGTCCTCTTGTTGATTATTTTTCCACAAAGGGATGGAATGAAATGGAGGAGAAATCTATAGAAAATTCTTTAGATGAAGAGGAAGTGTAGAAAATATTTCCATCCCATATTGTAGATGATGTCTTCGATTCTTTTGTCCCTACTAGCAGGGTTGTAGCAATAATTGGTGGTCTAAATTTTGTGGATGATGAGGATGTGAGGGTAAGGACATTTAAAGAGTTTATGAATGATGAATCCTTTATACAGATAAATAAATTCAAGGAATTTGTCATTCAAGTGAAGAGTAACCAAACATAGGGGAGGCAAGAGCAATCAAATTAGTTGTTGACATCACTAGAATTGTTGTGGTGAAGAGAGCTACAAAAATAACTCCAACACAAGCAACCAAACTCACTGTACATGTTGCTATGCTAAGTGAAGATACTGTTGATTTGTCACAAGAAAAGTATGATAGGTTATCAGACAAGAACAATAGGTTATTAGATGAATACAACAAGCTAAAAGCAACAAATACTCAGGAAATATTAGCTAAAAAGGCCCTACAACCTCCCACTTCTACACCTAAATTATCTACTTAGGATAAAGAGACACTGTCTCTCAGAATTAAGAGATTAAAATAAGAATTGTAGATGGATAGAGAGAATGAAGAAAAAGATAAAGAAGAAGTTGGGAGGGTTGTAAGAGATATTATTGATGATATTTTGGGCCATAGAATCTCATGTATACTCCATAAGTTGGATAATGTATGAAATTTTTATAAAAACATTCATGAAGCCTATAAGAAACACTAAAGTTCAAGAAGCTTTCCAAACTACATGGAGTAAATAGAGAACAAGGGGAGAGGCTCTAAAAGAGATGATTACATCTATGGAGGGTGATCCAGAAACCCTAACAAATGTGTCATCATTAATAAAAGAAATTGGGCTGCTTGGAGAAATTTATGTTTTCCAGACTAAACTTGATTTGCAATTCAAGAACAAGTTGAAGATTTTCAAGGAGATGGAAAAAATAGCATGCCCGAGATTTTGAATGAGGTAGGTGAATTAAAGGAATTTGCTGCATAGAAAGATGAATTTGGGAATATTTTTCCGTCTTAATTAGCTTTTATTTATAAGGAAAGAAAAGTAGAATACACCCAGCTAAATAATTCCCTTGATGAATTATTTAAAATGGAAATAAATTTGGATGTTTTTGTGAAAGAAGTCAGAACCATCATAGATGCAAGATATAATGCAAATAATACCAAGGTGTGGAAATTATTTGAGGTTCAATGGCTAAGTGAGGAGGAGTACAATACATGGCTTGAAAATTTCATAGATTAAGCCTTTAATATGAAAGTGTTCTAAAAATTATCTCCTCCTCAATTCAAAAGTTGTTGATGTAGGTTGCTGACATGGAGGGTGTGGCTTGTCCTTTTTCCTCTTTTTATGCTTTATGTCTTGAAATTTTTGAAAGAACGTGATGATGAAGCAAATGATATATTTGGTTTGTTGTACAATCATCTTCTTTAGCATGGTACCTTTTGGAAGGCAGGAGTACCTTCTTCAATGTGGCAAATATTTAGTTTTGAATGTATAATTGTCTCCCTCAACGTGCACTTTCCTAGGTACATGTAGAACTTTGTTCAATGGTTTGATGGTGACTATTGTCTTTCTCGAGATATTCCCTCATGGGTCCAATTTTTTATCCTTTTTGTAATATAACTGATTGCCAAATGCAAATGTGACAGGTGTAAGTTTTCTCCCTTTTTCTATAAAATGGGATTCAAGGCCATTTACATAGGTTGTTGATTGATCTCTTAGAGAAATTTTGTAAAAAAAAGTACACAAAATAGCTTGGAACCCATCTTAACTAACCATTATCAAACAAGTATATGGTGACCACTAGCTTCTCATCTTACTCTAATCTGATTCACATGCAATTCACCTTTTTTTAATGTTTATGCTCCCAACTCCTCAAATCATAGACCTACTTCTCAATTTTGTTTCTTTGGCCAGTATTATCATTCAAATTTCTATTTCATAGAATAAAAACATCATTCTTGATTTGGGAAAAAATTGTTGGCAATGGCCTATTCCATTCAAATACAATGTTTCTTGGAATTCATAAGATGTTTTCAACCTTTTGGTGGAGAATAGTTGGTACTCTTGGTGTCCTCCTTCTAACCCACAACAAATGTAATATTCCATTTTTAAAAAAATTACAATAATCTGTAGAATTAAATATAAATATAAAATCCTTATTTTGACTTGATGGGATTGATCCAAAACTTATAGTCAATAGTTTATTATGTAAATTAGATTTAATGCTGAGAAGATAGTTTAGAATGATTAAATTAATTCCTTAGGAGGGGATATTTATCCCAATTCTATAGTGATTTATTTCTAAGTGAAACATTAATCTTCCTCCTTGAGTTAATTCTAATAGAGATCATTAACAATTTGAATTGAAGTCTATTCCGTTAGTATAGGATTTTCAACCCAATGGAAAAGATAGGCACTCAGATTTATTTGGGTTTTTTTCAAAGTGGAGGCATTACAATGATCATAAACTCAAAATCCATTGTGTCAAACATGTAATTAGGGCCTAGTTAAATGAACATCTTCCTATGTTGATTCCATGTTGCTTCCTCATGATTTTGAGATAATTGAATCTACTTTTGAAGATACCATGTTGTAGTTTTTGAAACAAAAACAATAAACTAAAAATTGCAATAGCAAACACATAATTATTTTAACACACACCAATATTCTTTTCATTCATCTTCAGATAAAATGAATTACATAACAATACATCTCAATACATAGGTCTTTCTTAGACTAGCTAAATAAATAGCAATATGACCTCTTTATAGAGATAGCAATCCCATAAAAATATAGTAAAGATAAACTTGCTTTCCATGCAAAGCTTTTAAAGCTACTAACACACTAAAATACATAGAATTAGCACCTATTAAAAGTTGTCAAAGTACTAAAAAAATAATTTAAATTTTCTACTTAAAAAACACTCCAACTACATTGGCATCACATCTTATCTTCAATTCCACACTTGCATTATTCTCCAACATATCCCCCTTGTTGCTAAATGAACTCACAAACTGAATCTTTGCAACTCACTATAAAATATCACCATCACTATTATTCCTAATATGTTAGATCCACTTAGTACCCATTTAATTATTTCTCTCCTTGAGAGAACACAAGTTTTCTCTTCCTTTCTTTAACATAGAGAAGACTCATATTCTTTCAAATTACATGACACTTTCAATGTGCAAATCATAACAAGAAATCATTAGCCACTTGACTAAAACTTTCAAACCTTGTTTGACCACTATTTTTTTACATGTGAACATTTAGGCTTATACAACCTTCTAAACATATTTGTAACCCTTTTTCAATTGGATCCATCAATCCATTCATAATTAATTTAAAAAATAACCCAATTCTATAAAATAATAAATACATAAAAAATAATAATGTTATAAAAATTATTTTTAAACTATATAATAAATTTAAGTGTAAATATAATTCTTAAAATTACATTGTTTTTTTAAAGATAGATATGGTAAAAACCTTGTTTTTTATATTATTATTTTTTGTATTTAATTTTGTAATTTTAAATTTTTTGTATTATTAAAAAGAATTAAATTTATATTTTAAATTTTTTTTCTTGTAATTTTAAATTGATATTAGATGTGTACTTATTATGAAAAGCCTTAAATTTATAATATTTGTTTACAAATGTATTAATTTTAAATAAAACAGAATAGTAATGATTTTTCATTTCCCATGTGTTTTCAATTTTTTAAAAATATTAAATATTTTTTTATGTTTTAATATATTAATTTACAAACATATTTTTAGGTGTAATATTTTATTTTTATTTAATTTTCAATACATTCATTTATTTAAGAATTTTAAAAAGAACAATAGTTTTTATTCTTTATATTTTTATTTTCATTTTAATATTAAAAAACATTTTACAATGAATCAAAGAATATATTTTTTTAAAGATTTTTATTTATTTTTAATATAAAATTTACTTTTATAGGCAATAGTAAATTTAAGAAAAATCTTCTAAATTTTAGAAACTTCTTTTTATGTGTAGTAATTCAACAATGCTTTTTTGTTTTGTTTAAGATTTTTAATTATATACTAATATAGAAAGTTAGTGTTAAATGCAATAGTAAATTTAAGAACTAGCTTATCTATCTTAATATATTAAGATATATATATTATATGCCTAGAGATATCATTATCTCGGCGTATTTTTTTTCTTTTTTGATTTCTTGAATTCAAAAAATACGCCTCGATAATGATATCTCTCGACGTATAATATATATATCTTAATATATTAAGATAGATAAGTTAGTAGCAGTCGCGGCGTGCGTAACACATTGAATAAATTAACATATTTAGGGTTATGATTAGAGTTAGCATTTAGGATTAGGGTTTATATCATGGTTAGGTTTAGCATTAGGGTTAGGGTTTGGTTTAGATCTATTATTATGATTAGGGTTAGGGTTTAGTATTAAGGTTGCGTTTATGGTCATAGTTAGTGTGAGAATTATGTTAGGGTTAGGGGTAGAATTATGGTTAGGGTTAGAGTTTGGATTCTAATTATAACAAGTTTCAAGTTAGGAATAAGGCTTTGGTTAGTGTTAAGGGTAGGGTTGGAATTATTATTAAGGTTTGGATTGGAATTATAATTAGGGGTAGAGTAAGGATTTATATTTGGTGAGGGATATGGTTTGGGTCAGGGTTAGGATCAAGGTTAGGATTAAGGTTAAGATTAGCATTAGGGTTAGGATTTGGTTTACGATTATGATTATGGTGAGGGTTAGGGTTTAGACTTATGATTAGAGTTATAGTTAGTGTTAGGGTTTAGTGTTATACATTGAATAAATTAATATAATTAGGGTTATGATTAGGGTTAAAATTTAGGGTTATGATTTATATCACAATTGGGGTTAGCATTAGGGTTAAAGTTTATATCATGGTCAGGGTTAGCATTAGATTTAGGGTTAACCATTTAGGATTAGGGTTTAGCATTTAGGTTTATGATTATGGTTAGGGTTAGGGTTTAGGCTTATGGTTAGGGTTATAGTTACAACAATAGACTTAACCCTAATCGTATCCCTAATTGAATTCTAACCCTAATCCTAAGTGTTACCCCAAACTTTATCCTAGAACACTTACCCTACTTGAACATCAATTGAACCATAACTTGGCACCCTAATTTTATCTTAGTCCTAATTAAATCCTAATCCTCACACTAATTAATCATATAACACTAACCCTAACCCTTACACAAACCCTAACACTAATCTTAATTTGTAAATCCTAATTCTAACTCTAACTCTAACTGTAATTCAATGCAAACCCTTTAACCCTAGGATTTATATTAAAACCCTAACCCTAACCCTATTAAAATAAAACCTTAATTGAGCTTGATCCCTAACTCTAACCTTAACCTATTGAATCTTAACTCTAATTGAACTCTAACCCTAATTGAACCCAAACCACAATCCAAACCATAATTGAACCCTAACCATAATGCTAAACTCAAGCTTATTTTAGAACCCTAACCCTAACTAAACCTCGACCTAACTTTAATCCTAATTATAACCCTAATTGAACTCTAATTGAATCATAATTGAAGCTTAATCCTAACTGATCCCTAACCCTAACACTATCCCTAATTCAACCCTAATCCTAATTAATCCTTAATCCTAACCCTAATTGTCATCTTAATCTATCTTCAATCATTGAAACCCTCCAAGATTTATCTTAGAATTTTTATTGAACCCTAACCTAATTTAATCCTAATCCTAATCATAACCATCTCTCTTTATATACATATATATCTCCCTCTCTCTCCTCTAGGGAGATATACATATATATCTCCCTCTCTATATATATACATATATATATATATCTCTTTCTCTCTACCTCTATATATAACTTCCTATATATTTCTATCCCTCCATAGATCTCCCTCTCTTTGTCTCCCCCTCTTTATATCTCTATTACTCTCTCCCTCTCTCTCCATATCCATCTTCATCTTTATCTCTATCTTCCTTCCTACCTCTCCCCTATCTTTATCTCCTTACCTCTCCCTGCATATCTCTCACTCTTTCCCCTATATATTTTCTAATATCTCTCTCTCTCTCTCCCTATCACTCTCTCTTTCTATATCTCTCTACTTCTCTATTCTCTCTTTATTTCTTCCCCCCCTCTCTCTCTCCCTATATATCCCTCTCTATCTATATCTCAATATCTCTCCCTCACTCTCACACACACACTCCCTATTTCTCCCTCCCTATATTTATCTCTATATATTTCTATCACTCTCACACATAAAATCCCTATTTTCACCTCCCTATATCTGCCTCTCCCCCCTCTATCTCTCTCTCTCCCTCTTTATTGCCTCCTTTATCTCTCACTCTTCGCCCTCTACCTCTATCTTCCAATCTCTCCCTCTCCCTCACTCTTTATATCTCATTATCTCTATCTCTCACTTATTCACTCAATATCTCCCTCCATCTCTCCTACTCTCTCTATATCCCTCTCTACCTCTCTCTATTTATCACTTCCTATATCTTTATATTTCTCTCTCCAACTCCCCCTCTTTCATTTCCTCCCTCTTTTTGTCTCTATTTATCTATTTCCCTCTTTGTCTCTATTTATCTATTTCCCTCTTTGTCTCTCCTTCCATCTCTCCCTCTATATATTTGTTGCTATGTATTTTTCTTTGACTCTCTATATCTCACCCCCTCCATCTCTCCTTTATATCCCTATTTCTCCCTTTTTCTATCTCTATCTCTCCAAGCTCTCTCCCCCTTTCTCCCTATCACTCCTTTATATATCTTTATACTTCTCTCTCCTATCTCTATTTTTCTCCTTCATCTCCCTCCCTTTCTATATATATATACATAACTATCTCCCTCTCTCTTATGCATAGAGACACACACTCCTTATTTCTCCCTCCCTATCTCTTCCTCTACCTCTATATCTATATCTCTACCTCTCTATCTCTATCTCTCCATATTTCTTCTTTCATCAATACCTCTATCTTTATCTTATTATCTCTACATGTCTCTCTACCCCTATATCTTTCCATATCTACCTCTTATATATCACTCCCTCTATATTTCTATTTTTATCCCCCCTCATTCTCTCCCTGTCTCTCCCTATCTCTCCATCTCTATATATTTACATCTTCCATCTCTATCTATTCCTCTATCCTCTCTCTATTTATCTCCCTCTCCTCTCCATATCCCTCTCCTCCATCTCCATCTCCATTTTTATTTTTATTTCCATCTCTATCTCTATATCCTTACCCCTTTGTCTCTCTCTTGCTCTTCCCCCTATATCTCTCCCTCTTTCCATCTCTACCTCTCCCTCTCTCTCCCTCTCTCCCTATTTGAAGCATAACATGAGCCTATTCGTAAAGGAGCTTGATTATCTTCTTGATTTAGATGTTTTGTTTTAGTTGTGTGTCGATCCTTCTAAGTGGATGCATAATTGATTTGAATTTTTCACTTTTCTGTTGAAATTTGAGACCTTTATTGCAGAAACATCATTTTCTAAATGGACTACCAATTGACCTCATGTTTACTGCACAAATGTATGCAAAAATTAGACCAAATTTTTTCCCTAGTTAACCCTAATTGGACCCTAACTCTTATCTTAAAAACTATTAGCCTAATTGAACCTTAATCTTAATTAAACCCTAACCCTAACCTAATCATAATCGTAACCCTAATTAAATATAAACTCTACACTTAAGCCTAAATGAACCCTAGTTGTAACCTTACTTTAACCCTAATTATAATTGAATATTAATCCTAACCTTAGTTAAAACATAACCCTAATTGAATATAAACCATAACCGTATCCCTAATTAACTCCTAATTGAATCTTAGCCCTTACCATAATTGTAACCCTAACCCTAATCCTAATTGAATTCTAACCCCAATCCTAAGCCTTACCCTAACCCTAAATTTAAGTTGCATGGGCATGATGATATTTTATGTTCAAGTATCTTTCTAATAGTTTGGCATATGTTGATGGTACATATTATACAATGTATATTGATAAAATAGACCCACCTGTTAATGATAGATTTATGCGATTGACCTTCTTTAATACAAAATGGTATTATTTATGATGATAGTTCTCTTACATGTCTATTTTTTATAAAAAATATCAATTGACATGTCTAGTAATTTACTATAAGCTAGTTTAAATAAACATGTTTTTCATATATCAAAATTAATAATTGAATATATGGTAAATAAAGATCTTGAATTTGTGACCCATCCTCAAAAAAATTATCCATTTTTTTTGAAATTGAGTATTCTTTAATTGAGAAAGTACTAAAGCATTAAATTGAACATGGCTCTATTTAGGATTTGATTTTCCATTGAGAAATAATCCTTTTGAACTCCTTTTCATAGTAGTGGCATTGAACCATTCATTATTTGAGGAAGATTTTTACTAAAAAAATATAAGAAATTAGTTTTTAATATAGCTTCTTCCCATCTTCTATCCACCCTGTGCTGATGATTTTCCAAGAGGCTTAGTTCTAATTTGATTGAGTCAACACCATAGTATTCTTATGATGGGAATTTCATATTAAGAAAGAAATGGGATGTAGCATTTTGGGATTGTTAGAACTTTGGAAAAAGTGGATGGGAGCTTTAGAATAAGATAAAATGTTCTCTTTGAGGAAGTAACAAACTACCTTACATGTTTCTCTTCTAGTGGGTATGGCATCCACCCATTCAAGGTAAATTAATTATTTCCAATAAGCACTTTAACATGCCATTTTCTTGAATTTATATATATTTTCCTAACAAAATCAATGCCCCACTATGAAAATGGGACATCGATTATTATTAACTTCAAAGGTAGGGTTAGCATCTTCCATTTCCCAAAAAATGCAAGCATAGGTGACACTTTTTAACTCATTCATATGCATCTTTGAGCAAAGGATAAATTAAATCAAAAGGATAAATTAAAACACTAACATATTCTGGATGTTAGTGTAATAGGAACCTTAATAACTCAAAGCCCATCTCACCAAGAGGCCAATTAAACTATTCTTAGAAGTCTTGTCTTAAACCAACAAGAGGAGGAACCTAATAAAATGATTTTCTCTATTTGTCGAGTGGTTTTTTAAGTTTTTGATCTAAGTTGGTTTACCTCTAAACCCTATTGATCACACTTATACATACTTGACAAATTATTCAAACAATGTACATCTTCTTATTTATGCACATGAAGAAGAAAAATAAATATGTATTGCATAATAGTTATAAATTATAACTTACCATACATACAAATACATTGATTGCTTAACATTATTTTATACTACGTGATTTCTTATTTCAAATCCTCAAACATACCTTCAATTCTACTAAGACAAATCATTAACTTTAGTCCATACCCACTTATTTTCACTTTCCCTAATTACACACTTAATTCTATAATATTTTCTATTTCTAGAGGCTAGCTTCCAAATCTCCTAATTCTTACTTCAAAATGAGTTGATCCCAAAGATCCTAGTCTAATGTGGAGCCATCTTAACAAAAAGAGCATCATAAACCATTCTAATCAAATAGTGCAACACTATCACCTTTATCTTTCGTTCGAGAAAGAGTCCCTACATCTCACTCACTATTGAAAAGTAAGTAAAACATTTATACAGTATGGACTTTTATATTGACTTAAAAACTAAGAATAAAAACCAGCTTCCCTTATCTTAAGGATATGTTTTCGTCATTCAATTAACGCAATTGAGTTGTGGGAAAACTCATGCTATGGTTTAAGCATTATAATTTTGCATGCACCCAATCAATCTAATCACACTCATAGCTGATTCGATTGGCAGAATTATTATTGTACATAATTAAATTTGTCTCCAAAACCCCCCGATCGGAGAACCCTCGGTGGAGACGACGCAAAGCTAAAATATTAGAGGAATTTTTCACTTGCAGTGATTCAGGTTCCCGGGATCGAAACCCTTAGTATTCAAATTGTAGAAACCTGATTTGAAAATCTCCAATTTGTTTGTGTAGCAGAAAAAAAATCCATCTTTGGGGTTTGTGGAAATATAAAGAGGACCAAGGAATGTGCTTTGGCGATAGAGAGCGAAGTTTTACTAAAGCATTTTTTTATTAGGGTTTTAGCATTGTAATGGTTGATCACGATGACGATGAATCGCAAATGGCATTATAGATGAGCCTGTAACCGCCCCCAGAGGCGAAGCGGAGTAAGCCCATGGAAAATGCAGGTACAGGTGATTCAATGGAGGGGTCTGATGCTAGTGCTCGACATTTACAGCGCGAGCTTCACACAGCCACTACAGAAAAAAGAATGCAACCTGCTTAAATGCCTTGAGTGCAAACTGCAAGCCCTGATGTACACATGCAATAGAGCTCGGGCATGGCAGAGACAAAAGAAAGGCCTTTGATGGTGGAGAAATCGTCGCCTCAACAAGTTTTCAGGGGAAAAAGGAGCATCGTTGAAGAGAGCCAGGGTCTGTCCGTGCAGCAGTCAGAACAATTGTATAACCAGCATCGATGAAGAGAGCCAGAGTCTGTCCGTGCAGTAGTCGAAACATGAAAAACCGAGGACCTATAGATCAATTTCTACTCTGCTAAAAGCCAAATACACAGGCCAGTATTGAAACGCAAATGTCGCGGCCACATCAATTCTTTTAAAGACACTACAAATTCTTCCCCTTCCGTGCGTTGCATTTTCACGTTTCCTTATACGTTTCACCGTTATAACGCCTTCTTATTAAATGTGAATAAATATTCATTGCTAATACGAATCAACAGGAATACGAACCATTACTTGTGTTAGCCTCCTATAGGGGTCGTAACATAAATATAGATATATATATTTAAAGTGGCTAAGCCACTAAAATATTTTATTATTTTATAAAAGAGTTCATACAATAGTAACAGATATTTTTTATATTTTATGTTTATAAATAATAATTATTATTTTTTAAAAAAAATTACCTAAATAAATTTATATAGATATCTTGTTTTAAAAATATATTTTAATTTTAAGTATATCAATTTAGAAACTTAATTATATGAATTAATAAATTTAAAATATTTCTTTTACATTTAATTTTCTAAATTTTAAAAACTTCTTTTATGTCTAATAATTTAACATATATTTTTTTATACTTTATTTTTTTGAACATATTTGTTTTGTATTTTATATTAAATTTAAAATGAACTTATTTATATTTAATAAAATAGTTGAGTCTGCTATCTCTTCACAGATCCAAGAAAAATCTCTAATCCATAAAATCAATGACTGGAAGCTATTTTATGTACATATGAGCAGTGCACATCTCAGAATACCAATATTGCTTCTAACCATCGCCATCTCAGAATGCACAAAAGTAAAACATCATACCATGCATATATATGATCCAGGGGTTTGTACGTAAAAACCTGGCTTTAGATAAAACTTACTGAGACCCTTCCATCTCAATTTGTACAACAAATCTCTTCCAAAAGGCATACTTGGGAAAGGTAGATCAACTGCAAATGCTTCCTCTAGATCTTATATTTTTATACATGCTACAATCTAAAACAGTTATGGTCCTCCCAACACAAAAATGGATCCAACAAAACAATTGAACCAATAAGTCTCACAAGATTACTTTATTATAGGCTACCTTCAACATTGTGTATCAAATAACAATTGGATTTAAAGAAGAGCACTGGAAAAACAAACAGGAAATTAAAATAATATTGATAGTTAGACTTTACCAATACCAAGCAGACCAAGACTGAGTGCTATAGGAAGTGAATCTGTATAGGAGAGTGGGATTGGTTGTCATTAATTTTATTATCTTTCGTAAGCACTCCTAAAATTGGTGACACCCACTCATCAGGGATAACCTAGCACTCTTCTCTTCATAAAGCCTGTCACATTATACTGGACCTGCACTTGCATTTCTGCACAGTCCACATTTTATCCAGCTGATGGTGAGTACCCCCATCTATTTATGAATATCTTCATGCATTGTGAATTTTCTACTAGAATATCTTCATGCATGGGGAGATGGTGCTTATGAGTTAAAGTTGAAACTTCTAGAACAAGTTCCTGAAGAATATCCATACAAAGATGAGGAATAAACAGCTAGTTGGTCTCTCCATAACTGTTAGAAATTTATGTTTTTTGAAGACATTTATGTCCTGAATAATCAGAGACTATCCTTCAGTATATTATTGTCAGAGTATATTTGTGTGTTATTTTATGAACCATGCCCTCCATTATTGCTAAAGCAGTATTTAAAAAACAAAAAACATAAATATTAAAGAACATATAAATATATTGTGAGGCATTTACTGAAGGGCAAAAGCTTATATTTTCCTACCTTTTCAACTGGCTAGCGAAAGGTGCTGTGAACCCAAATACAAAGAAAACATTGTCACACTTAGCATTTAGTTTACATTGAAACATATTGGTTGAGCAAGAAGTAAGACTAATATATTTTTGTTTTCTGGCACCCCAATTGCTCTTACCCTGTGTGACCATGAGTGGTGTTCCTTACACTTTCTTTTAAAGTTAAAACTACTGTCAGAAACTAATTAAGTAGACTTTTTAACTCTGAAAGTTAAAACAGCATGCACATTTGATTTATGCACATAACGAGTCTTTATACATGAGTTGAGATATCATTTTAACTCATGCCCTTTTCAATATCCTTCTATATTACATAGAAATGCCATGTGATCTTTCGTAAATGAAAGCATCCATAAATCTCATGATAAATTAGGTGAAACTCATTTTTTATTTTTTTTCTTTTAACCCCTTAAAACAATAAAGAGGACAAGATATCTTTTCAATATTTAAATTGCTAATTCATTATTCTGATAAACATTTCTCTTAAAATTCACAGATTCCAATCATTTGATCTGCAACTATATGTCCCCACTTGTGGTTCATCTTAATCACTTAGGTGAAGATGAATAATATCAGTTGAGAAGCGGAAGTGTTGGAAAAACTAAATCAAAGATGAAAAATATTAGTTAAGAAGCACTATATGTCCCCACTTGTGGTTCATCTTAATCACTTAGGTGAAGATGAATAATATCAGTTGAGAAGCGGAAGTGTTAGAAAAACTAAATCAAAGATGAAAAATATTAGTTAAGAAGCATGTTTATTGTAAGACCAACATTAATCATCTGGAGCTTTCAGTGAAGCACTGCAAGCAAGAAGCAGTTGACATATGTGTGTTTCCCTTCTGAGAAGCCCTATGGAGAGCAATTATGCCTTTCTCATCTGCGGAATTGACATACAAACATTAAAAAACCTACAACAAAACTCCACTGCACAATCAATATGTCATTAAAAAACCTACCACAAAACTCCACTGCACAATCAGATTTAGAGCAACAATCAAATTTAGAAAAAAAAATGTGGAATAATTTTCAAAAAAGGAATGTGGAACAATTTCCCAAAAAAGAGATTCAATTGTGAAGAAACTAAAAATTGGGATCTTTCTCACCAAGGACTATACACAAATAGACAATCAATTTAACACAAAAAACAAAGAGATCAAATTGCAGTGAACTCCCTAAATTAATATCACCTGCCTACATAATTAGTTTGATCAGATTCTTAAGATTCAATATATAGATTATTTTGAAAACTCGACTGTGAGAGAAAAATGTACAAAAATTTGATAACATGCGAGTACAATTTTCAATGATGAGATCAACATTATTGTTTCCCAATATTTTTAACATTAAGATTTAATCACATTTAATTTAATAAAAATTTGATAACAAGTGAGTGCAATGAGCTAATATTTATCCATCTATAATAGAGAGAAGTCCAAAGGAACATTTTTCTCAGTTATTATATTGTTCATAGAATATCATTAATTTTGTTTTAAAGCTGATTTCAACATTAATTCAATATGCTTGTCATATCAACATTCTATTATAAGAATACCACGCAAATGAAAAAACAACATTTGATCTTTTGGATCAGTAATTACATTTCTTCTAAATGATAGAAATTAGAAAAGTGCAGCAGTATTACGATTCTCATCATAATACTATCATAATATTTAGAATGAAATAAGAAACAAACATCAAAATTATGATTTTGTAGCAGTATATTAGAAAGAAATGTGAAAAAATTTCTCAAAAAAGAAAATCAATTGTGAGGAAACTAAAACTTTAGTTCTCTCTCACCAAATATTATACACAAATAGATAATCAATTTAACATAAAAAACAAAAAGATCAAATTACAATCAACCCCCAAAATTAATATCACATGCCAATGATACATAAAAAGTCTACCTGAATATTCAAATCTGAAAAACATCTTTGTAAGGGTAATGTGGATGTTAGGCTTCCCTGGACAATACATCATTTGTGAATAACAACTTTGAAAATTGATCTCTCCAATGCAAACACCTATTCATCTCTCAAACAAGTCAAGTGGAAGTGTATATTCGAATATTGAGAGATGCGGCTCTCTAACTCTTCTAGAGTGCTTTCTTTCATGTCATTCTCTAACCGCTCTATTAGATGAGCTGCTAAAAATCCCTTGATAAACTCTTTGCAAGCTTCATGTCCCTGATAACTCTTTTTGATTTGTCCCATCTTCTTTACAATTGTGGTTTTATCAAACTGCAAAATATAGGCGTACTTGCAACCTTCATACAATCTGTCACCCAATGTATCAATAATATAGGATGTTTCATTTTCAACCTTTAGAACGAAAAAGTGGTCATTCCAGGCTACAATATAAATTCCTGATCTTTCTTCATTGATAATCTTTTCCCACTTTTTGTCAAAATCATAATCTTCAGAAGTATCCACGTTTGCAACTTTAAAGACACAAAAATGGCTTTTGTCTTGTACTTCAAAAAGGTTACATACCTGTGACTTTACCACAGCATCCACATCGAAGTGACCATTTCCAAATCGCGCTCTTAAATATCCCTTGTCAAAAAGTGTCTTCCACTTTTTGGATCCTGTTTTTATCAATTTCTCAAAGTCGGTTTTACATGGCGCTTTTTTCCCTTGGTTCATGTGCAACCACTCAGCAATTTCAGCTGCGATCACAGAACAAGCAGCATACCCTCCAGACTTTTGACTTGTTTGATCAAAAGAAGCGTAGAAGACTTGGGTAGACAACTCCATCTGTCCATCTCTACTTGTGAGATTTATCTTTTCCCACTTGGCATGTTTTTTATTTTTCATCATGGGAACAGGGTCCTCCTCTTCCTCATCCTTGAGCTGTGATCTCTTCCTTTTGGGATGCTCCAACCTTTTGGAAATCCCCTGAATCTCCTCAATGCTATCTGACTGCTGAATCATCTTACCAAATTTCATTTGAGTCTTCCCATGAATCTTCTCAATGTTACCTGACTCTTGAATCGACTTATCCAAATCCACAGCCTTCTTGTGCAGCTCACCCACCATTCTAATCAGCGCCTCCTTCTTGTCTCTCTCCATATTAAATGCCGCCTCCATCTTGGCACACTTGTTCTGCAACCTCTGCAACTCATCCTCCATCTTGACAGACTTCTTCTTCAACCTCTGCAACTCATCCTCCTTCTTGGCATACTTGTTCTTCCATTTCTGCAACTCCTTCTCCATCTTCTCAATTTTCTCCGAGAAACAAAAATGAAATCTACCACCTCTGATTAGCCACCTCTGATTAGCCACCTCTGATTTGCCCACCTCTGATTTCCCAGGACATGAAACATATAAATAGATTTTTTTTGCCTTCCTCCATTGATTATCAACTGTGAGAGACATCAACTTCCTAAATTTAACTGTCAGAAACACTCATTCACCTACTAAATTTGTGAGGTGTGGCACTGATGAATGGACTGGGATTCAAATTCAGAAACACACAATTGAAATAGTATTTTTATTTTTATAAAAATCTCCATAATTCGAATTTTGATCTAAATTAAAATAATATAAAATATGTGATATATATGTTAGTCATTATTTCATTTTTATGTCTCCAACATTAAATGTCATGTGTAATAAGCAATCTAACTGGAAGAATGTAAGAGAAGATAAATAAAGTATTTTTACCATTCAAGCATTTTGTTTCTATTTATTAAAGATTATGAATTTTAGAAAGTTTATCAGAATTAAGTTTGTTGAATATAAAATGAATATTAGAAAGTTTAGATTTATATTTTAATAAATGTTTCTAATAGTTAAAGATTACTGGAAGAATGTAAGAGAAGATAAATAAAGTATTTTTATCATTCAAGTATTTTGTTTCTATTTTTTAAAGATTGAAAAATTTAGAAAGTTTATCAAGTTTGTTGAATATAAAATGAATATTAGAAAGTTTAGAATTATATTTTAATAAATGTTTCTAATTGTTAAAGATTAGAATTTTAGAAAGTTTATCAGAATTAAATTTGTTGAATTTGCTAATTTATCTATTTTATAAAAATCTTCATAACTCAAGTTTCTTGAGATGGTCTAAATTAGAATAATATAAAATATGTGATATATATGTTAGTCATTATTTCATTTTTATGTGATAAACAATTCAATTGGAAGAATGTAAAGAGAAGACAAATAAAGTATTTTTACATGCAAGTATTTTGTTTCTATTTGCAAAAGATTGAGAATTTTACAAAATTTATAGAATTAAATTTGTTGAATATAAAAAGGATATTAGAAAGTTTAGAATTACATTTTAATAAATATTTCTAATTGTTAAAGATTACTGGAAGAATGAAGAATATAAAAGAAGATAAATAAAGTATTTTTACCATTCTAATATTTTGTTTCTATTTTGTTAAAGATTAGGAATTTTAGAAAGTTTATCAATGAATATTAGAAAGTTTAGAAAGTAAGAGAAGATAAATAAAGTATTTTTACCATTCAAGTATTTTGTTTCTATTTGCTAAAGATTGGAAATTTTAGAAAGTTTATCATGTTTGTTGAATATAAAATGAATATTAGAAAGTTTAGAATTATATTTTAATAAATATTTCTAATTGTTAAAAATTAGAACTTTTAAAAAGTTTATCAGAATTAGAATATAGTAATTTATCTATCTTATTCAATAATCTATATTAAAAATGTCCAAATATATAGACATTATTCTAATAAGTACTAATATATAATTATAAATATTATTTTTATATATTTATCATTATATTATTATATTTTTATTAATATGAGTGATACATTATTATAACAATATTATACTATTATTTTATTACTATCATCATATAATGATTACTATATTATATTGTATTATTATATTAATTCTATTATTATATGATATTATATTATTATCAATAAATTATTATTAATATTAGTATTATCTTATTCTTATTAGCATATTATTATTGTAAGAATTCTTATTATAATATGAAGAAATAATACATTATTATGATTCTTTAATTATTAAATGTTAATGTTACTATAATATATTATATTAGTATTAATATATTATTTTTTTAGTATTATTTTATTATTAATGTTATTATATCATAAACTTCATATTCTTTTATGAAATTTATCTTTTAATTATTTTTTATTATAGCATAATAGTATTACTCTATAACTATATTTATCTTATAACGATTAATATTATTATACTTAGAGGATTATCTTAATATGTATTTATTATATTAATATTATTATAATTGTATTAGGAAAGATTTAGCCAACCGAGCTAGGGCCCCAACTCCAATATTATTATATTATTGTTATTATATAATATTGTTAAATATTATTATATTTTTTTATTGTATTAATGTTATTATATTATTTTAGGTTATCATTAGGGTTAAAATTGGTGATATGATTAAATTTGTAGTTGTAACATAAAGTTTGGGTTAAGATTATGATTGTGTCCATATATTAGGAGTAGGATAAGGTTTTCAGTTGTGGGTCAATAAATATATTTAATTTAAAATAATAATACTATAATATAATATAATACTTACTCTAATTAAACCCTCATAGTAAATATAAATATTAAACCTTATTTTATTTTATTTGTAAAATGCAGTCAAGGCTGCAAGGATTTTTATTAAATCATAAAAGATCAGGTACAATAGGCTAACCAGGCCAAGAAAGAAGAAGGAAGAAGAGCCAGGGAGAACCAAGATACTATGAGGAAAAGAAGGAGACCAAAGAGAAGCTAGAAAAGAAGAAAAACCAAATATAAGCCAAGGATAGAGCGAAATCGTGAAAGAAGAGCCTCCATAGTCCATTGAGAGCCCACGTCCATGGGATCCATTCCTTCAATACAATTTTTTTTTGCATCTGATTTCTACCCTTTCTTTTTTCGCTGTCCTGCAATCTGGTTTACTTTTGTTGCAGTCCCTTTAAGCAATCCCAAGACTCCATGACGGAGCCAAAACAAAGTCAGGTTTGAAGCTATCAAAATTATCTTCTGGATCCTCCATAAAGGGATAAGTGCCTTCTGAGTCAGAACCATCCTCCTCTGAAATAAGTAGTGGAACCTCATCATTATTGATGACTGGATCAACATTATTGATGACTGGAGCAACATGAGGGGAATTGGGCACAACATAAGGCATAGGATTAGACCCAACCACAGAGTAAGAATTTTTTCACCCATTTTTTGAGACTTATATATCGTGTGTCAGATAAAAAGTTAGCAGTGCAGGCCTCAACTTAATGCCTCAAATTGTTGCAGCGGAAACACCTGAAAGGAAGCCCCTGAAAGTTTAGGAATTGCGTCCAAGTGCCCATAGATGAATGAATCCGCACAGAATGAAGAAGAGGTTTGGAGATGTACACCACAACACAGACCCTAATGAACCTTCATGAGGGGATAGCCTCCTCCACATCCAGTTTAATGAACTCTCCCACCTGATTGATCAGATTTTTAATGAGATTAGGAGATCGTAAAACCAAAGGCAAGTTGTAGAGCCTAATCCACATAGGGATGTTTGTGATCTTGGCAAAGGAAGGGTAGAAAAAAAGGGGTCCATGGGGATAGAAAAATGCTTGAGTTCCTGAAGAAACATGGACTATTTTGAACCACAAAATTGTGATCCCCAATCGAATTGAGAGCAAACGGGAAAAACCCAAAATCCAAAGGAGCAACCACAGGAAGGGGGAGATTGTTCCAAGTGAATTTAGCCCAACCCAAAACTGAAACAAGAGGCAGGTGTCTACACATGAACCTAAGAACCAAGTAATGGGCATGAATATCTACAGAGATTTCACCGATGCAATCGTCGGAGATGAGGAGATCAACAGTTTCATTAGATAAAGTAACAACTGCATCCCCCACAGAGAAAGGAGAGCCCCCAACACACTGCTCAGGCTCCATATTAGGAGAGGCATCAAGAATCGGCAATGAAGAGGGGGGAGAAGAACTAGGGTTTGCTTGCCGTATTTGAGCCAAATAGAAATCATTGCATTCATGGTAAGGGTTTGATCGATTTTTGAATTTTGACAAAGATTCAGAAGTCAAGTCGTGGGAAGCCACCTCTACATTTTGTACCGTGCCCCTCCCAACACCTAGAGGGTCAAAGCCCAAAATAGAGGTTGACAAGCTCACTTTCTGCTGAGAGCCAACGAAAGACCTGAGAGCATACCGACACTTCCCATCCCCCATCTTCATGCCACCATGTGTCTTCCTTCCATCAGCTAGTTTCTTTCCTTTTATCATAGCTTTGATCCTCTCCCCTTCGCACAACACCTGCTCAACAACACCCATGCACACACCATCATTCGCAGCGTCACGGGGTTTTGCAGAGCCCCCACACATATCCACTTTTCATGAATAAACATTAAACATTTTTTAACAATAATTGAAAACCTTATCCTACCACTAATTTATCCACTATCATAACTCTAACCAAAACTTTATCATACAACCATATATATATGGTTAGTATATTTATATGAACGTTAATAAAATCCTTGATGAATCATAACCATAACCCAAATTGAACTCCGCCCTTATCCTAGTTGAACACTATTTGAGTCACCTAAGTGAATAGCATCGTAACCCCAATTGAACACTAATTGAGCCCTAACTATTATTGAATAATAATCAAAATTGAACCCTAATTGAACATTAATTGAATATTAACTATTATTTAACCATACCATAACCCAAATTGAACTCTACCCTAATTAAACACTATTTGATTCATAATTGTAATCCTAAGTGGAGGATTTAAACGACAAATTGTAGAGGATTTCCATGGAGGTGGAAGAACCCTGGTAGGAAGAATTTAAACTTTTGGGGTGTATGGGGCTTGGGTTAGGAAGATCATCAAATGTTAATGGAGATTATGGAAGAATTTGAAGATGATGTAGTGATCACGAAAACATCAAAAAAATTAGGGGTACAACAACAATCAACGAAGAAAGAAAAACTTGATTGTGGGAAAAAGAAACCCTAGGGTAGGAAATCACACAAAGAGTTGAGAGCTTTGGATGGTGATGCGGCAGGTTGGGCAAAGTTACCCATGCTTCTAAGGTCAAGGAAGGGATGCTCCCTTCTCGGGTCACCATGAGGGTCCTATCATGGAATGTTAGGGGCTTAAATGCCCCTAACAAAATTTGTTTGGTCAAGCATTGATTGGATTTGGCAAAAGAAGATGTTGTCCTAATCCAAGAGACTAACCTGACCAATGCACAAACAGTTAGGAGGAAGTTAAAAGGGTGGTGTGTGTCTGGTGGTTTAGCTATACTTTGGAAAGTACAAATAGTGCAGGTGGAGGTACTAGTCACAGGTTCACAATGTCAAGGGTGTCATATTAACAACATGCAGTCAAAATTGAAATTTGGTCTAGCAAATGTGTATGGCCCTAATTATTGCATATGTAAATGATCGTTGTGGTAGGGATAGAAAAATTCTTGAAACAAAATCAAGGGGTAAACTGTATTATTGTTGGCGACTTCAATGTGATTCTAGAAGGGAGTGATAAGCTAGGTGTGGTGTAAAAAGAGAACCAATCTCAAAAGTATTTTCGAGATTGGGTAGCCAGAAATCAGCTTTTGAATATTGAGTTCAAGAATGGAACATATACATGGTCTAACATGAGAATAGGCTTTTAATAGATTGTGGAGAAGTTGGACAGATTCCTCTTCAGTGGTAGTCCTTATGTTCTCCCCTTTCTCTAGGAAGCAAGTATCATCACTTGTGTGGGGCTGGATCATCTCCCAATTCAATTGGATATCATTGAAGATAGAAGCTCGTTTTGATCCCCAGTTAAGTTCTAAAATATGTGGCTTAAGGACCCAAGTTTCATTGGGTTAGTGGAAGCCTAGTGGAAGGGGTTTCAAGTGAATGGCTCTAAAATGTTTTCCCTGATAACAAAGTTAAAATGGCTAAAGTAGAAGATAAAAGAATGGAACTGGTCACACTTTAAAAAAATATTTTGAAACAAAGGAAGATGGTTCTCTGGTAGATGAACCTAGGAAAGTGGCTAAGGAAGCAGTCCTCCTTTTTCAAAGATTGTTAAATAATGAGGATGGATCATGCCTTAAGCACCAATAGGAATTGATTAGGTATGTCCCTAGAATGGTCTTAGAGGCCCAAAACAAGATGTTAGACAAAAACTCTAGACAAGAAATAAGAGTGGCCCTATTCCAGCTTCACCCAAACAAGGTGCCTACCCCGAATAGGTTCCCTGTGGAGCTTTTTCAAATATTTTGGGAAGTGATTGAGGTTGAGTTGGTAGATGCCATTGAGGAATCATAGAATTTGGGAAATTTTCAGAGAGAAGTGAACAACACTCTGATAGCTCTGGTTTTGAAGAAGGATGCAGCTAAAACCTTGGATGAGTATAGACCCATCTCACTTTGTAATTCAATATATAAGGTAATGATGAAGGCCATGGAAAACAAGTTCAAATCAATATTATCAATGCTAATTACTGAAGAATAGTCGGGGTTTGTTACAAGAAGGTCAATTTTAGATGGGATAATTGTAGCTCAGGAGGTCTTTCATTCATACAACAATCCAAACAAGCCAGTATGCTCATGAAATTAGACATCAAGAAGGCCTATGACATGGTAGACTGGACGTTTTTTCTAATAGTATTAGAGACCCTGGGCTTCAATAAGAGATGGCTAGATTGGATTTTCATGTGTATTTCAACCCCTAGATTCTTAGTTTTGGTGAACAGTTCCCCTGAGGGATTCTTTGATGTTTCTAGGGGACTTCATCAAGGGGACCCTGTCTCCCCTTTCCTATACATTCTTATTGTTGATGCTCTTAAACGCTCAATCACTACATCTATAAATGTCGGCCAGTTTGAAGGAACTGAAATAACTAGTAATTTGGAAATTGTTTCCCATCAACCATTTGTTGATGATACTATGTTGATGGGATCTGTAAAGAGGAAGGAAGCCATTGCGCTGAGAAAAATTCTGAGTAAATATTCTTTGGCATCTAGACAGTCAGTTAACAAAGCCAAATCATAAATCTTTTTCTTCAGTACAAAATCTCAAAAGGAACAAGAGATATTGAGGGTACTTTATTTCAAGAAAGGAGAGTTTTCATGCACTTATTTAGGTATTCCCCTCGCTAAAGGCTTGAAATCCACAAGTTTATGGGATCCGTTGAAAATAAAAATGGATGTGAGACTCAATTCCTAGAAGAGGAAGTGGTTTTCTTGGGCTGGGAGAATAACTTTGGTGAAGTTGGTCCTCTTGGCTCTCTCCATATACTTGTTGTCAGTTTTGGCTCTACCATCGGGTGTAGACTGAGATGTGACAAAACACACTACGCATTGTTTCTAGCAATGCAATGATGACAAGAGGAAAATAACACTAATCGCCTAGGATAAGCTCTACAAGCTCAAGGAGGATGGAGGTCTGGGGATAAAAATGTTGAGCATTCAAAATAGAGCTCTTGGGGAAAAACTGGTTTGGTGGATGCATAAAGAATCCTAGAGGAAATGGGCTAGAATTATGCACCACAAATACCTATATGAGGACAACAACAGTGATATTTTGACGACTGCAAATCCACCCTTGGGTTCCTGTATTTGTAACTTCATGCAAAAATATAAGAGCACAATCTATGACTACCTCTCTTGGGATGTTCGCAATGGGGGGAAATCCTTGTTCTGGGAAGATTCGTGGGCAAGTTACCCGAGCCTAGATAACTTGATTGAGGTGAATAAGGTGAAGGTTGCACTCAAACGGTTATGGGGAGTACACATCAAAGACTATATTGTAAAGGATGAGGCTGCTAAGCCATTGATCTGGAAATGAAAGGATTTTAGCAGCCTTGATCTTTCCCAGAGGGAGGTGTAGTTTCTAACTAAAACCTTGAGAAAAGAGATTCTTATGATCAACGAGAGGCCCAATTCTTTGTTTTGGGTAGGGGAAAAATTAGGGAGCTACAATTTAAGGGATGGTTACAACATTATTCATAAGCAACGATGTATAAATCATGATGATCTACCCTTCCACCTATGTTGGAATATCATGTGATGCCCAAAGTTGGGACCTTCGCTTGGGTGGTTGTTCAAAAGAAGATATTGACAGCAGAAAAATTTCACTATTTGGGTTTCCAGGGTCCTTCAAGATGTGTACTATGTGAGAACAGTGAAGAAACATGTGATCACCTTCTTCTTGGTTTCCACTATGCGCAAGACTATTGGAAGTGGTTATGGGTGTTGCTAGGGTGGAGCAGTGCCCTTCCAAGTAGCCTCTATGATGCATTCAAAGCTTGACCCACTCTAAAACGAAGTCTAATATTTAGTGATCTGTGGAAATTATTAGTTTGTCAATCATGGTGTGGGAAATATGGAAGGAAAGAAATATGAGACTTTTTCAGGGTAAGGGAATGAGAGTACCCTCCCTTACCAATAAAGTTGAGGCGATTCTGATAGAAACTTTGAATGCTAAGTTAGAATAGAGGGTGTCCAAAGCTAAGAGCTTCATTGATTGGGATGTGAGATTATGGGCGATATGGCCCATGCTACACCTTCCAGCATAGGTTGGGATGGGTGGATCTCAAGCGAAGGAGGCACAAGAGAAAACTCAATGGTCCCCACTCGCAAAAAGCTAGTTCAAGTTAAATTTTGACAGTACCTCCAAAGGTAATCCTGGGTCATTTGTGTTGGGAAAAATAAACCCAACTACAATGGGAAAAGAAGAAAACATAGACCAAATAAAATGGACAGCAAGAAGAGGAGGCAGAATATTTTATGTTTCATTAAATTAACCAAAAAACCTACAATCCAAAAATTTTACATACAAAAACTCAAAGCTATGCTCTGTACATTCTTTATACAAAATACTATGCACATTCTGGTGCACTAGAGAAAACTAGTTGCTGCTACGTGCTGGAGATATTTCGGAGCACTGCTCTTTGTCATAAACTTCTGCTGCTATAGGATCTCCTGAACTTCCTTTGTTCTGCTATATTCTATTGAACATTCCTCCTCTGTCTTCTGTTGCACACTTCTGTCTCTCTGTCTTTTTTGTTCTTCTCTTCTCTTACTGAAAAACATTCTATTTTGTTCTTTTTTCTTTCCCAACCTTTTCCAAAATTGGCGCTCAATTCAAATTCACCTACCAATAATAAATTTTCTGCCAAAATTAATTGGGACAACATTGGAAGTTAGACACGACAGGTGGAGGATCCCAGTGGATCATTTCTAGCTGTGCATTAAATGCATTCGATTCGTGGCTGCTCAAGATTACCTTTTCCAACACTCCCCCTTAATCTCAAGTCTTTATGATTTACATCACCATTCAAAAGTTCCAGAGCATATGCGCTTCTCAAAAGTTCCAGAGCAGTTGTGTTTTTCTGTGTTTCCTTGAACTAAATTTTCGGAACATCTGCGCCAAGTTTCGGAGCATGTGCGCCAAGTTCTGGAGCATCTGTGCCAAGTTTCAGAACATCTGCGCTCCTTTGTGTTTTTTTGAACCAAGGTTCTCAAGCATCTTTATTTTTTTGTGTTTACCAGAACCAAAATTTCGATGCATTCCTACATACCCAACCTATCTCTTAGGCGTTCAAAGGAGTCTTTTGACAATGCCTTTGTGAAAATATCAACAAGCTATTGCTTAGATCTGCAATACTGAAGCTTGATCTCTCCATGCTCCACCAACTCCCTTATGAAATGGTAGCGGATTTCTATGTGCTTGCTTTATCCATGAAAGATGGGATTCTTGGTCAAGGCAATAGAAGATACGTTGTCACAAAATATGGTTGTACCATCCTCTTGTTGCTCATTCAAATCTACAAGGATTCTTCTAAGCCAAATAGCTTAGCATGTTGCTACATTTGCTGCAATGTATTCCGCTTCAACCATGGAGAGAGAAACTATGGGCTGCTTCTTTGATGCCCATAATATTGCTACTGAACCCATATGGAATGCATATCCCCATGTGCTCTTTCTGTCATCTACATTTCCTGCCCAATCACTGTCTGTGTACCCAACAATTTGAAACTCATTAGTAGTATACATAATGCCATAGCCTTTCGTGCCATTGACATACCTTAAAATTATTTTTCTTGCTTGCCAATGTGCATCCTTAGGTTGCTCCATGAACCTAGAAGTCAGGCTTATCGCGTACATCTAATCAAGTCTTGTTGCTATCAAATACATAAGGCTTCCAACCATGCTCTTATAGAGGGTTGGGTTAACATCTTTGTTGCTATCCTCTTTGCTTAATTTCAAACTTGTAGCTATTGGAGTTGGGATTGGTTTGTTGTTCAACATTCTAAATCTTTTCAAGATTTGATTAGCATAACTTGTTTGAGAAATAAAGATGCCATAATTTTTTTGTTGGACCTCTATGCCTAGGAAATATTTTAGCAAACCTAGGCCTGTCATTTCAAACTCATTTTGCATTGCCTCTTTGAAATCAGCAATGAAAATATTACTATTACCTGTGAAAATTCAATCATCTACATACAAAACAACAATAACTATCTCACCATTGGCTACCTTGATGTAGAGTGTGGGCTCACTACCACTTTTGTTGAAGCCATTGCTCAAAAGGTACGTATCTATTATGTTGTACCATGCTCGTGGTGCTTGTTTCAACCCGTAGAGAGCTTTCTAGAGCCTGTAGACTTTGTCTTCTTTCCTTGGAACTTTATAGCCAGGCGGTTGCTCCACATACACTTCTTCTTTCAACACTCCATTCAAGAATGCTGAATTTACATCCATTTGTAGTACTTTCCATTTGTGTTGGCTTGCAATTGCTAGGACTGCCCGCACTGTTTCCAGCCTTGCAACTGGTGCAAAATTCTCATCATAGTCTCTTCCAAGTTGTTGTTTATATCCCTTAACAACCAACCTTGCTTTATGCCTTTCAACCTTAGCATCAACAGTGCATTTGGTCTTATGGACCCACTTAACTCCAATGGCTGATTTCCCTTTGGGTAAATTAGTGAGCTCCCATGTTTTGTTTCTCACTATAGCATCCAGCTCTTCATCCATGGCGTTACACTATTTTTATTCTTTTACGGCTTCTTCAAAATACATTGGATCACTATGAGAAAACAAAGCAAAATCCAAATTATCATCAAAATATTCATACCTTGTGTTGTCATAAATTTCCCTCACGCTTCTAGTCTTTTGTGGCATCAATGATGCAAGCATAAGGTCTAAATTTTTGGAGCTACTTGACTGCTGGTTTGATGAAGAAGACTGTTATTGTATAGTTCCAGAGCATCCGCCCTGCTGAAAGGTTTCGGAGCTGTTGCTGCTGTTTTCTGAACTGTTACCTTGCTGTAAGGTTCCAAAGATTCTTCCTTCTACAACTTCTTCATCCTCAAAAGGTATTGAAACATAAATACCTATGTTGCTATCAACTGATCCATCCCATGATTCATTTTCAATGAACTCAACATCCCTACTAATCACCACTTTCTTGGTGATGGGATTGTACAATCTATAGGCTTTGGATTCTTCACTATAGCCTATGAAAATGAATTTTTCAACTTTGTCATCAAATTTTTGTCTTTTCTCCTTTGGCACAAGAGCATATGCCATAGATCAAAATATTCTCAAATGCTCAACACTCCATTTGCATTTTTTCCATGCTTCTTGTGGAATCCTATCACAAACAACCTTTGTAGGGCACCTAATCAAGATGTAAACTATTGTTACTACAACATCACCCCAATATTCATTTGACAAACCTTTTGCCTTCAACATGCTTGTTGCCATCTCCGCGATTTTTCTATTTTTTCTTTCAGCCACTCCATTTTGCTGTGGAGTATACCTGGCTGTGAGTTGTCTCTGAATACCTTGAGACCTGCAAAAATTCATAAACTCTTGAGAGATATACTCTCCCCCTCTATTTGTTTTGAGGACTTTGATATAATGGTAGCCTTGCTTTTCATCCAAGGCCTTAAACTCCTTGAACTTATCAAATCCCTCTGATTTGTTCTTCAAAAGATACACCTGGATTTTTCTACTATAGTCATCTATGAGTGTCATGAAATAAACATTTCCTCCTAGTATTGGGGTCTTCATGGGACCACACAAATCTAAGTGCACCAACTCTAATGGTGCTCTTGCTCTCCTAGAATGCCCTGATTAAAAGGGTTGCCTATGTTTTTTACCTATGATGCATGCTCCACACTTTCTATCAGGCTCTACAATTGCTGGTAGGCCCCTAACCATGCCCTTTTTAGCTAAAAGACTTAAACTAGAATAACTTAAATGCCCATACCTCAAATGCCAAAGCTTGGATGGGTCTTGGGTTACCGATTTGAAGGCTGACTGTTGTGAGTCTTTTGACTGTGCTGAGATTTGCATTTTGAGGGAAAACATTCGGTTCTTTGTCATTTGAACTGCTGCCATAACTCTCTTGCTTTTGTCCTTGTCATAGATGATGTATTCTCCTTTCTCCATCAACACTCTATAGCCATTTTGGACCATCTGTCCAATGCTCAAAAGATTATGTTTCATTCCTAGGGCATAAAAGACATCATGAATTTGTTTTTCTTCACCATGCTTTATTTGTAGGCACACTATGCCTTTGCCCTTGAATGGAACCTTCTCATTGTTGCCCATTTTTATTTCAAACTTGATGCTACTATCAATGGAGGCAAATAAATTTTTGTTACCACTCATGTGGTCGCTACAACCGTTGTCCAGGTACCAAACTTCAGCGTTGCCTTGTTCTGCAAGATTGCATGCAATGAACACTTGTGACTATTTTTCATTTTCAGCCTTGTTCTCATTCACCATATTTTCATTTTGACTCCCTTGTTCATGATGTTTCTTCCTGCATTCGCTTGCATAGTGACCATACTTGTGACAATAGTAACACTACACATTGCTCTTATCTTTCCTTTGATTTGAGCTTCTATTCTTTGTGTTTTGGAAGTATGATTGGGAAGTGTTGGCTTCCTCTTGGCTATTTGAGACTCCTCTTCCAGATTTGCTTCTACCTCTTCCTCTTTGACCTCTTCCTCTTCCTCTTCCTCTTACATTTGTTTGTGCTTTGAAGGCTTGTTCTTGGGAAGAATTTGCAGACCAATTTAAGCATTGCTCATGGGTTCGAAGTGAACCCATTAACTCATCAACTAATAGTATTGAGAGGTCCTTTGCCTCTTCTATGGCAATAACCATTGGGTCAAATTTTGTGGGCAGAATTCTAAGAATCTTCTCTACAATCTTCTACTCTTCCATAGTTTCTCCATTTATCCTCAACTGATTAATCAAGGTGGAAGCCCTTGTATGAAAATATAAAATGGACTTGTTGTCCTTTATCTGCATGGTCTCAAATTCTCTCCTTTGGAGCTAGAGTTTAATATACTTGACTTTCTTAGTCCCTTTGCATGTGGTTTCAAGTATTTCCCATGCCTCTTTTGCATAGCTAGCTGCTGCTATTCGAGGGAAAATAGCCTCTATTAAGGACGCCTCAATCAAAATGAGGGCTTTAGCATCATTCTTTCTTGTCTCTTTCAACTGGTTCTTTTGGGGATTGGTCAATGCTGCATATGCTTCTAGGTTAGTCACATCTATGAACCTATTTGCAACTATCTCCCACAAATCATTTGCTACAAGAATGATTTTCATTTTCTTTGCCTAGACATCATAACTTTTTCCATCAAAAATAGGTGGTTGCTGCCAACTCCTACTGTCTCCTCCAACCATTTTGCTAAATGGGGGAAAACTACAAATACCCAAAAAAAACCAAAGGGTTTTTCTACACTTCCTAGAAAAACTAGGGCTTTCCAAATACCCAAAAGCAAGGCTTCTATCACAACATGCCTAGGACTAGAGCTAGGGGTTTACAAACTAAATGCCCAGAAAGCTTAAGGCTCTGATACCAATCTGTTGGGAAAAATAAACCGAACTACAGTGGGCAAAGAAGAAAACACAGACCAAATAAAATGGATAGCAAGAAGAGGAGGAAAAATATTTTATGTTTCATTAAATTAACCAAAAAACTTACAATCCAAAAATTTTACATACAAAAACTTAGAGCTATGCTCTGTAAATTATTCATAAAAAATATTGTGCACGTTCTGGTGCACTAGAGCAAACTGGTTGCTGCTACATGCTGGAGATATTTCAGAGCACTGCTCTCTGTGACAAAATTTTGCTGGTGCAGGATCTCCTGAACTTCCTTTGTTATGCTATATTCTACTGAACATTCCTACTCTATCTTCTGCTACACACTTTTGTCTCTCTGTATTTTTTGTTCTTCTCTTCTCTTACTAAAAAACATTCTATTTTGTTCTTTTGTCTTTCCTAACCTTTTCCAAAATTGGGGCTCAATTCAATTTCACCTACCAATAATAATTTTTTTGCCAAAATTAATTAGGACAACATTGAAAGTCAAACATGAAAGGTGGAGGATCCCAACGGATCATTTCTAGTTGTGCATTAAATGCACTCGGTTGGTGGCTGCTCAAGATTTATCTTTTCCAACAATTTGGAGTTGGTTGTATCATTAGAGATTGGCATGGGAAGACAATGTTGATTTCTGCAAATCAACTCTTGCAAGGTATAAACAATGAGGCTAAATTATTTTCCCTCATCTATAGGATTTCATTATGAAAGAAAATTTGATTGAGGAGTGTGGCAATTGAAGGTGACTCTGCATTGGTAATCAATGCTATTAGAAGGAGGAAGACACCCAACTAGAAATTTTGGGTGATGCTAGATAAGGCTTTGATCATGTTGGAATCCTTTGAGTTATTCCTAATAATCACATCTACAGAGAAGGCAATGCTGAAGTGGATGAGTTGGCTAATAGTGGGGCTAATGAAGCTTAAGTTTTGTGCCCATGTGTCACTGGGGTCCAATTGTCTAGGCCTAAATGTCTAGATTGGGCACATGGACATTTTCTAAGGTAAGTGGGGTGCGTGAGCTGTCACATATAGGCTTAGAATTTAATGTCTCTAAATCGGTGGATGGGTTAATCAAATTTATTTTCTCCATCATTGGTGTAACACCCCACCACGCAACCCTAGAGGAAGTTGCAAACAACTATTTAAACAGGCTAATTTTATTTTTTTTAAAGTATAATTAATATGCAAGTTCGCTAACAATGCCAACAACCTCTAAGGTTATAAGACAAAGGTTATATAGAACCCAACAAAAAACATGAACTAAACCATGTCAATCAATTACTTAATAATTAAACACATACATTCCAATAAGATAATTTAATCAAAGCATAATAGATAGCTTTCCATTGCATTAATTCATTCATTACAATAAGATTACAACACTCATTCCCCAAATGAGGCAAGATCAATAATCATGATTAAAATTACAACTTTCACCTTGAAACAACTGAGGGGTAAATAATACAAGAACAACTGAAATGAAGTAAAGCATGAACTGATACAGAATCCAACGAGCTCTCCAACTGGAAGTATCATCCACAATAACATGAAGAAAGAACCCAACAGATTTAGGTGCATGCCACCCAACCAAGTGGAACCCAAAGGCCTACCCCCCATGCTAGGAGATAGTAACCAGGATTCCTAGTCAAGACCATCTACCTCTAGACATAGGCTAACATAAACTGAACCAAACTGAAATAACCAAATACATGCCACACAAGAACATCCCAAGGTACAACTCAAGTACCATGCATGTACGACACAAGTACAACTCTACAAGGTCACATTGCTTCCAGAAATAAAGCAGAACAAGAATGTTATGAGAACCATACACACACAAACAAACACCAACCATGGTCACATCAAGTATGTTATGGAAACCATACGGTCCACCATAAACAAGTACCAGCTAAGGTCACACAAAGTGTCATCACACATCACATCATGAGTTACCCATTGTGGATCGTCGGATAGTGGCCTCAACCGATCCTCGACCCTCATACATACTATAGAAAAATCAAAAACCAACTGTTGTCCTAGACAGAGTGTCATCGCACAGCTTGTCATGAGTTACCCATGGCGGATCATCGGATAATCGCCCTAACCGATCGACGACCCTCATACTTACTAATGCGGAATCAAATACCTTTCATACAGACAAGATAGATGACCTCACCATTACCGGCCTTCCCACCCATCCCAAGTCTAACCG
Source organism: Sequoiadendron giganteum (assembly GCA_007115665.2). Taxonomy (NCBI): domain Eukaryota; kingdom Viridiplantae; phylum Streptophyta; class Pinopsida; order Cupressales; family Cupressaceae; genus Sequoiadendron; species Sequoiadendron giganteum. The sequence continues at coordinate 1,178,040 of CM021100.1, read as the reverse complement.
AGCACTTGGGTCCATGACTGAGGCATTAATATCTTGATTAGTGTGAAGTACTACCCAAACTTCTAGGTATATTGATTTAGTTATCACTTAATTATACTACTCACAACGAGTTACCCTGGCACCACTTCGTGTGCCGGCCCCCGTTACAGGCCACTCTTCTACTCGACAACACACACACACCAACCAAACATCAATGGTACCAAGGTGCAACAAACAATATATCACGACCACACCTTTCTCAGGAGGCGACACAAACTAAAACGCACTCCAACACTGGAGGCAACAAACCACATAACAAGGTCACTCCAAACAAGGAGACACGGATCCCATAATCTGCTCCTAAACCAAGGAGGTACGACATTCCCGTTCGTGAAAATCGGGTACTAACATAAACACAATCCCATGCACTATCCAAGAGAATTCACAATAGGTAGACATCACAAACGACAACCAATAGAATTGAAAACCCCATCTAGAAGACTTACGAATAAAACACCCTTTAATCCATTTCCCAAACAAGAGCATGGAGAGAATATTCACTGAGGGCATATAAAATAAACTACCTTTGGATATTCTAAATCGATTTTCCACATAATCATTCAATAATTTATTGCATTAAATACACTGAATTAAAATACGTCTTCTCCAGACAAAGGAGAAATTACAAACTCAATCCTTACTTCTCTACTGGCATTTAAATAATAATAAAATAACTATTTATTCCCATAAATTAAAATATGTTGATTTAAAATAAATGTTGTTTGCTCATTTCAATATAGCCATTTAAAATAATTAACTCCTCTAATTAAACATATTCCTTAAAATCAATATACTGATTTAACAAAATTTAATCTCTTAGAAACAATCCAGTATTTCATCTATTTTCATTTAATAAAAAAATTTCCACGATTTCACTTAAATCTTACCATTATTTAAAAAATTGTCATTGATTAAATCAATCTTTCAATAATGAACCATAGTGTAAAACACCATTTTAATACTCATATAAAAAAAGAATATACATTTATATGTATTACAATATTATATAATATAATATTAGATAGTAATATATATATATATATATATATTATCTCATCCATAACATATATATTAATACTTTAATATTATAATATATAATAATAATATATTAATAAATATATATTTTATATTTATTTATTTTTATCTAAATATTTTATTTTATTTCCCATTATACTTTACAAACAAAACCCTCAGCTCACACCTCGGGCCACGCATTTGACTTAGGGCAGGGGCGGACTGTTTCGGGCCGCATGTAACCCTAAGTCGGCCGCGGCTTTGACAATGGGCGACGGATTACCTTACGGTGGCAACATTTTGTAGGCGGGTGGGGATTTAGGAGGGTGGCGACGCTACACATTCCGCCCCCGATGGCGGTGACTGTGCCAAGCATAGCCGTCCACCCCAGTGGGTGGTGCTGCTGTGCTTGGCACAGCCAACCACCGCTCGCGGTGGCGGCTGTGTGGGGAGTGCGTCGGGCGCGGCTCCCTCCACCTGCCTCCAACGGAGGTGCGGTGGGGGTTGAACCCCTGACCCCCCACAAAATTTAACTTTTTTATTTTATTTAAATTTTTTTTTTAACTTTTCCTTCGGATTTTTCGAATTCTACACCCTTCATGGGCATTTAAAAAATTCTTTTAACAGGAAAATCCCACAAAAATTTTCTTGAAGAGATATTTTTTCAAGGAAGTGATTTTTGCAACAAACTCAAGATTCAACATGGGTTTTTCCATTGCAATTCACATACAGAGTATTGAAATATTAATCAACAAGATTTTTCAACAGCAACCACATTTAAATATAAATTTCAAAACCATTAAAAAAAACCAAAGACATGAACTTGGTAATTTCTGAGTTTGAGGAGGTCCAGATGATGCTTAGCTTCCCACCTTGCTTCCAAATCCAACTCCACAAATTTTTACCATTCCAATCCAAAAACCCACAAAATTGAAACAATTCTTCCTCTCCTCTCTTTTAATTTTTCAAAAACTCCTTCTAAAATTGTGAAGCAAAATTCCAACATAAGGATGAAACCCTAAAAATTTCAACAACCCCCTCATAAATTCTTCAAAACAGAAAATGCAAAAATATCTAATTTCTTTAATTTTTTTGAATTCAAACTTTCAAATTGACTTTTAAATCATTTTTCAATTTTTCAATTCCTAATTCCCTAAATTGACTTTTAAATTCCATTTTCTTTATTTTCAAATTCAACATAATTAAATTCACTTCTTTCAACATCAAAAGTTTAATTAATTAATAAATAGATTTAATCAATGATTAAATTATTTATTAATTAAATTAAATTATTAATAAATAAATTATATTTCAACATAATTCCATATTGCATTACGCAACAACTTAAATACATTAAGCTATTTAAATCACCCAATTTAACTTGCAATTAAATAATGAAGAGAGGGAACGATAATCAAAACAACACAACCTGACAAACAACTGATGACATTAAAGAACTAGGGTGACGACTTGGCACAAAAACCTAGCTACTATCTCCCAATCGAATACTGTTGGGTATTGAACACGCTCCAACCTATGAAGCCAGGTGGAGTCGATGTCCTGTACCTATCAACCTGTAAATCAAATAAACACAACATATAATATGAACAACATAAAATACACACCGTGAAGAGGAAATCACAGGATCGTAGGGCACTTGCAAGCTAGTGATGCGACACCATCCCCTTCACCAATACAATGCAACTAACTGACAATTCTCACATATTAGTATAATCCAAAGCATACTCATCTTTAATTCAAATAACCACTATGCTAATCCAAAGCAAGGAATAAAGATAACATCTGAATAACTAGAAACACATCAAAGCAACATACCCACACAAAGACACACTATCCAACCAGAAGGCAAATCAGAGGGGTATTACATCCTCCCCCCCTAGGGCTAGGCTTACTCCTGGAAGCCTACAAGCACCTAGGGATATAACTCCCACACACATAATGAACCAAATCAAAACCTCGTCTACACACCAAAATATTGAGTGAGGTACACAACCAAAAGCTTAATGGCTCCATCATAATCCCAGAGTACCCAGTGTGTTAAACCTAGGCTTTGATACCATGTGTAACGCCCCGCCATGCAACCCTAGAGGAAGTTGTAAACAACTATTTAAACAGGCTATTTTTTTTTTTTTAAAGTATAATTAATATGCAAGTTCACTAACAATGCCAACAACCTCTAAGGTTATATAGAACCCAACAAAAAACATGAACTAAACCATGTCAATCAATTACTTAATAATTAAACACATACATTCCAATAAGATAATTTCATCAAAGCATAATACATAACTCTCCATTGCATTAATTCATTCATTACAATAAGATTACAACACTCATTCCCTGAATGAGGCAAGATCAATAATCATGATTACAATTACAACTTTCACCTCGAAACAACTAAGCGGTAAATAATATAAAAACAACAAAAATGAAGTAAAGCATGAACTGATACAGAATCCAACAAGCTCTCCAACTGGAAGTATCGTCCACAAGAACATGAAGAAAGAACCCAACGGATTTAGGTGCTCGCCACCCAACCAAGTGGAACCCAAAGGCCCACCCCCCATGCTAGGAGATAGTAACCAGGATTCCTAGTCAGGACCATCTACCTCTAGACATAGGCTAACATAAACTGAACCAAACTGAAACAACCAAACACATTCCACACAAGAACATCCCAAGGTACAACTCAAGTACCATGCAAGTACGACACAAAGTACAACTCTACAAGGACACATTGCTTCCAGAAATAAAGCAGAACAAGTATGTTATGAGAACCATACACACATAAACAAACACCAATCATGGTCACATCAGGTATGTTATGGAAACCATACCCATAATAAACAAGTACCAGCTATGGTCACACAAAGTGCCATCACACATCACATCATGAGTTACCCACTACGGATCATCGGATAGTGGCCTCAACCGATCCTCAGCCCTCATACATACTATAGCAAAATCAAAAACCAACTGTTGTCCTAGATAGAGTGTCATCGCATAGCTCGTTATGAGTTACCCATAGCAGATCGTTGGATAATGGCCCTAACGGATCCCCGGCCCTCATACTTACTAATGCGGAATCAAATACCTTTCGTATAGACAAGATAGATGACCTTACCATTACCGGCCTTCCCACCCATCCCAAGTCTAACCAAACACTTGGGTCCATGAGTGAGGCATTAATATCTTGATTAGTGTGAAGTACTACCCAAACTTCTAGGTATATTGATTTAGTTATCACTTAATTATACTACTTACAACAAGTTACCCTGGCACCACTTCATGTGCCGACCCCTGTTACAAGCCACTCTTCTACTCGACAACACACACACATCAACCCAACATCAATGGTACCAAGGTGCAACAAACAAGATATCACGACCACGCCTTTCTCAGGAGGTGACACAAACTAAAACGCACTCCAACACTGGAGGCAACAAACCACATAACAAGGTCACTCCAAACAAGGAGACACGGATCCCATAATCCGCTCCTAAACCAAGGAGGTACGACATTCCCGTTCGTGAAAACTGGGTACTAACATAGACACAAACCGATGCACTATCCAAGAGAATTCACAATAGGTAGACATCACAAACGACAACCCAGAGAACTGAAAACCCCATCTAGAAGACTTACGAATAAAACACCCTTTAATCCATTTCCCAAACAAGAGCACGAAGAGAATATTCACTGAGGGCATATGAAATAAACTACCTTTGGATATTCTAAATCCATTTTCCACATAATCATTCAATAATTTATTGCATTAAATACACTGAATTAAAATACGTCTTCTCTAGACAAAGGAGAAATTACAAACTCAATCCTTACTTCCCTACTGGCATTTAAATAATAATAAAATAACTATTTATTCCCATAAATCAAAATATGTTGATTTAAAATAAATGTTGTTTCCTCATTTCAATATAGCCATTTAAAATAATTAACTCCTCTAATTAAACATATTCCTTAAAATCAATATACCGATTTAACAAAATTTAATCTCTTAGAAACAATCCAGTATTTCGTCTATTTTAATTTAATATAAAAATTTCCACGATTTCACTTAAATCTTGCCATTATTTAAAACATTGTCATTGATTAAATCAATCTTTCAACAATGAACCATAGTGTAAAACACCATTTTAATACTCATATAAAAAAAGAATATGCATTTATATATATTACAATATTATATAATATAATATTAGATATTAATATATATATATATTATCTCATACATAACATATATATATTAATACTTTAATATTATAATATATAATAATAATATATTAATGAATATATATTTTATATTTATTTATTTTTATCTAAATATTTTATTTTATTTCCCATTATACTTTACAAACAAAACCCTCAGCTCATGCCTCACGCCGCGCATTTGACTTAGGGCAGGGGCAGACTGTTTCAGGCCATGTGCAACCCTAAGTCGGTCGCGGGTTTGACAGTGGGCAGCGGATTACCTTATGGCGGTGGTGTTTTGCAGGCGAGTGGGGATTTAGGAGGGCGGTGGAGCTACACAGTCTGCCCCCAGCGGGTGGCGCTGCTGTGCTTGGCACAACCGACCACCGCTCATGGTGGCGGTTGTGTGAGCATGACTGCAAGGTGTGTGGGGAGTGCGTCGAGCGCTGCTCCCTCCACCCGCCTCCATGGGAGGTGCGGTGGGGGTTGAGCCCCCAACCCCCCAAAAAATTTAACTTTAAAAAAAAAAAAAAATTTAAAACTTTCCCTATAGATTTTTCGAATTTCGCGCCCTTCATGGGCATTTTAAAAATTCTTTTAAGAGCAAAAAACCTCAAAGTCAAAATTTAAATAAATATAAATAATATATGTATAAAATACATATATATACATATATGAATACAGTTAAATCACACCATTTAAAGATTTGCAATCCAAATTGAACCAATAATTTTCAAAACAATTAATTGCAGCCAAGAACACAAAATTTTTCTTGAAGAGATATTTTTTCAAGGAAGTGATTTTTGCAACAAACTCAGGATTCAACATGGGTTTTTCCATTGCAATTCACATACAGAGTATTGAAATATTAATCAACAAGATTTTTCAACAGCAACCACATTTAAATATAAATTTCAAAACCATTAAAAAAAACCAAAGACATGAACTTGGTAATTTCTGAGTTTGAGGAGGTCCAGATGATGCTTAGCTTCCCAACTTGCTTCCAAATCCAACTCCACAAATTTTTACCATTCCAATCCAAAAACCCACAAAATTGAAACAATTCTTCCTCTCCTCTCTTTTAATTTTTCAAAAACTCCTTCTAAAATTGTGAAGCAAAATTCCAACATAAGGATGAAACCCTAAAAATTTCAACAACCCCCTCATAAATTCTTCAAAACAGAAAATGCAAAAATATCTAATTTCTTTAATTTTTTTGAATTCAAACTTTCAAATTGACTTTTAAATCATTTTTCAATTTTTCAATTCCTAATTCCCTAAATTGACTTTTAAATTCCATTTTCTTTATTTTCAAATTCAACATAATTAAATTCACTTCTTTCAACATCAAAAGTTTAATTAATTAATAAATAGATTTAATCAATGATTAAATTATTTATTAATTAAATTAAATTAATAATAAATAAATTATATTTCAACATAATTCCAGATTGCATTATGCAACAACTTAAATACATTAAGCTATTTAAATCACCCAGTTTAACTTGCAATTAAATAACGAAGAGAGGGAACGATAATCAAAACAACACAACCTGACAAACAACTGATGACATTAAAGAACTAGGGTGACGACTTGGCATGAAAACCTAGCTACTATCTCCCAATCGAATACCATTGGGTATTGAACACACTCCAACTTGTGAAGCCAGGTGGAGTCAATGTCCTATACCTGTCAACTTGCAAATCAAGTAAACACAACATATAATATGAACAACATAAAATACACACCGTGAAGAGGAAATCACTGGATCGTAGGGCACTCACAAGTGAGTGATGTGACACCATCCCCTTCACCAATACAATGCAACTAACTGACAATTCTCACATATTAGTATAATCCAAAGCATAATCATCTTTAATTCAAATAACCACTATGCTAATGCAAATCAAGGAATAAAGATAACATCTGAATAACCAAAAACACATCAAAGCAACATACCCACACAAAGACACACTGTCCAACTAGAAGGCAAAATGGAGGGGTATTACAATTGGATTGTCTTATTGCGTCAAGGGAATTACAAGGGATATGACTTGAAATGGTTTTGAGCTACAACTAGGTGATCACACCTACATCCAACAAGATTCAGTAGTACATTATCATGCAATATTTTATTTCCACCTTCAGGACACCATAGGGGATTTAGGACGAGCGATTTAAATATGGTTCAAAATGACATTGGACTAAAGGTTGGTAGCTCATGTAAAATAACTCCACTCATCTTAAATTTTGTATGGTGGTAGGCTTTCAATTCATTTGAAGATGGACACACTTATTAGGTTGTGATGCACCAAGAATCAATTGGTGTTTCTAGGCTTCATTTCAAATCAACGTTTGAAGAAGATTTTTCTCAACAAAGACATTCTATGTTTGGAGGCCGTTAGGATGGTAATTGGAAAGGAGTTTTTCTTTTCGACCAATAGAACCAGGGATAATTCAGGCATATCAAGTCTTGTTTTTTGGCCTCTCTTTTGGACTTGAACATTCCTAAGGTCTGTTGTTTTTTGTTGTTGCACCTAGTCTTCAAGGTTGTTGTCTTGGTCGACAACTTGCATGTGGTTACTATGGAAAAGTTGGGTGTTGGAATCCCTTGGTCAGATGACATAGAGAAGATTTTTTTCCTCGAGGTGGAAGTGGAGGGCCAATCCTTCCTATTGAACATGGGTGGTGGCATATTAGACATAGGAGGTGGGAAAAAGTGGGTTAAAAATTTCTTTGCCATGGGTTGGGGCTAAATGAGGTGGAGGTTGATTGTCTGGTTGAGTTTCTTGGCTAGGTGTTGGTCTGGTTGGTACTTCGAGTTTTTTGGGGGTTGGTCATCATGCTCTAGGGATATTTTTTGTCAATTGGGATGATCTGTAATGCTTTCCTCTTATCCCCAATTTTTTGGGTTTCTATCTCCATGTATAGATTTTGAATTATCAATATAATATATGCAACCTTGGTTGCATTTTATGGATTAAAAAAAAGCATAATCCTAAGTGAATAGCATCGTAAAATTAATTGAACACTAATTGAGCCCTAACTATTATTGAATGATAATCATAATTGAGCCCTAATTGAACTCTAATTGAACATTAGCTGAATATTAACTATTATTGAACCATAATTGTAATTGAGCTCTAATTAAACCCTAATTGAACACTAATTGGACTATAAATGTTGTTGAACTATAATCATAATTGAGCGCTAATTAAACTATAATTAAAATCTATCTAAACATTGCCCCTAATTGAACCCTACCATAACCCACATTGAATCCTAATTGAACTCGAATGTAACCCTAATTGAATTTTATTTAGTATAATATATTAGCATTTTCTCATTTGTCATGATTGGATTTTATTTAAGGTGCAAGAATTGTTACCTACCTTAAATCCTTCCAAAGGTTTTCTTTGTGATTCACATCCTTTACACTTCTTGGATATACATTTTATTTAATGTTTTACCTTCAAATTATAGAGCTTGTATTTCCATTCAAGTGTTGAGATAATGTACTTCAATAATGAGAATTTATATTTAGAGCATTTGATTCCAAAAAAATTCTTCTATAATTTCAGATGCTTACAATTATGAAGATTCCATTGTCATTAAAATATTCAAATACAAAGGGCCTTCAAATAGTAAAGCATTTGTATTTTCATTTAATACTCTGTTTAGATAAAGTACATCCAAGTGTTTGTATTCTTATCAAACACATTTAAATATCAATAATCTTATTATAATTACTTAAAAGTGTTTGTATTTTTAGAAATGAGAATGAGAGATAGAGTACATGCATGGAGAGTGGAAGGAGCGTGGGCATGAGAAGGGAGGAACCATATTTAACCTTTAATTAACATTATCTAGTTTATGATGGAAGGAATTTTTTTGTAACTCCTTCAATTGTAACTTTTCCTTGTTTTGATTTTTCCATTTGTTAGAGTACCTTCCTCAAACTAGCCTATAAATGTGTATGCATTCCTAAATCTAATTATGTCAACCCATAAATCAAATGCAAGAATTTATAGAAAATTTTCTACCATCCTTATCTACCAAAAACTTCACAATTTTTTCCTTTAATTTTGTATTTTCATTTCATTTTGTTGATAATATTTTCTATTCTTATTTAGAGATTACATTCTACACTCATTCTTTTGTTTACAATTCTATATTTCTCTTCATATTTCTTCAATTCCAATTGTGATAATTATACAATCCTATTGTATTACATTCTAAAATAAAGACCAAACAAAACTATGTTTGGTCAACTTTGACCTCAACAATTTATGAATTTTCATTTCACAACTGCCTATATTACCCTTTTCACTATCAAAACTTGGATAGTTGCTCGCCACTCAATTAAACCTATCTTAGCACCCTAAAAGAATTTCTTAAAAAAATGCTTGAGAGGAACTAAACCATCAATTTAGTTCTTTCTGGAAACTATCATGCTCCAACCATTGTATTCTCAATAGCATACTTCCTCCAAATTAATGATAGAAAATATTGATCAACTAACCCTCTACATGACCCCATAACTACTCCCTGGGTAGAAAAATGAACAACCTTATCACATCAAATGCAAAAAATGTTGCTCTTCTCACATTAAATAGTAATCATCCACATAGAATTTTAATTCTTGCATTTTAGAAGCTAGCGAACCTATATATATTAAAAATAATCATAGTGATGTAAGCAAGGTTCTGCTAAATGACATGAACATTATAGAGATTCACCTGTCATAGGTTATAGTTATAGCCTGCAAGAAATATATTTATTTACCTATTAAGAGAGATTTTCTCAGATTATCAAAACTACACGACTGGCCTCTACAGTCAAATAAAGTTAAAAAGCGGGAAGAAAACCTAACTGTTGGGTATGTTATTCACCTATTTTCTATGTATGTCAAACCGTGTATCATTAGCCCAAAAAGGGGAGGTCTATAACAGATTGAACTTCTCATAAAGAGCCGGTAAGAGATCAAAATAAAGATTTACATACTTGTGTGTATTTTCTTAAGATGTTTCTTATTTAAGAGAAACAAAAGAATAAAATAGAATAAATGCATGCTACAATCCATAACAATTGTGTTGATAAAGTTTAAATTGTCATACTCTAAAATTCTTTACAAAGAGAATCGTCTAGCACCCGGATCAACAAACTAATAAACATCTTAGACATTTAAATATGAAAATGGTTGTGTATTATGATCCATACATGGTAAATCGGCTACAAATAAATGGATTATTTCGTAGATCATGGGCTATGAGATTATAAACATTAGATTTGCAGGGAAAGAATTGGATTGTTAAGCAAATCCATATAAAATGGGGTTTATATGCCTGCAGCAATAGGGAAAATGTGAGCTTGAATGCAGCATAAAATAAGATAAAAGAATATATATGCAATCATAAGTGCTATTGGAGAAATCAGGGGGTAGACATATATCAAAAGAAAATCAGGAGAACTTCCAGTGTTGCAGCATTGATAGAATCATGCACAAACTTTCCCCATCATTTTATTCCTTTCTCTCCATACCTGAAAACCTGTTCGCATCTGTGGCCCACACGAAGTCCATGTTTTTGCCTCTCTGAGTTGCTGCACCATAAAATCCATGTGAGGAGTTGCAAAAGAATTAAAAAAAATAAGCAGAGATTGTGAGAAGAATAGTTGAGCTACTGGTAATAATGGAGGGTTCTTGGTTAGATAGGGAGCTCCCTGCCTTTTTCTCCCTTTTCAAAATGGACTTCTAAGTTTATTAAAAATAGTTTTTCCATCAATTATATTTTATTTTCTTTATTTGAAAACTCTTCTATCTCCCGTAATTGAATGGCTTCATAGAAAAAAAATAATGTTATTAAACGATTTACATTAATAATCACACTCATGATATTAACAACAATATTAATATTAGAAGTAGCAGAATTAATATTACGGTAGAGGGTAGTGAAGATTATTTTTAATATGGATTTTGAATATTATGTTAATAATAGAACTAGTATGTATATGTTTAAGATAATCTAAGTAGTTTATATTTAAAAAAAATTAGCAAACTTAAAACCAATAAATTAAAAAAAAATTATGGTAGTTAAAATAATGAAAATAGAATGTTGGGATATTGTCCACCTTGGAAAAAAAAGAAAAAAGATAAAAAGAAAATCTTTGCATATGGAAATAGAATGTAGATTTTATATTGTAGTTAAAATAATGAAAATAGAATGTTGTGATTTGTCCACTTTAAAAAGAAAATAGAAAAATAAATTAATCACTTCAAATGAAAATAGAATGCAGATTTTTGTTAGGGAAGATTATCCATGTTGATAATATTAATGATAACATATTTAATACTAACATTAATATTTATAGACTTAATGGTAATATCAATAGAATTAATAATAATATCATTAATAATTCTATCCTTATAGAATTAAATTTTAACATTAATGTTTATGGATTTAACATTTATGTTAGTTGTTTATATCAATAGAATTTAATATTGATCTATAAAATAAAAGCTAATAAATTTAATATTAATGTTTATATTTAATAAAATTTAATAATAATATTAATATTGTCAAGAAATGTTAATATTGATAATTAAAGTCAATATAACATGGGGTTATTCTAATTAACCATATAAATAACCATCATAAAATAAATATTGACGTAATTATGATTTACATTAATATCAAGGTTGGCCTAAATCAAAAGCCATTTTTATAAATCAATATTTAGACAAAACCAATGTGTATCTTAAATAATGACATTTAGATCCTTTTAAGAAAGAAAAAAAAATGTTGTGATGATTTTAAAAATAAAAATTAAATTAAATTAAATAAATGAAATATATATAGGCCCTTTTCAAATAAAATGAATAAGGGAACAATATTATTGAATAGGTTGGGTCAAACGTTAGTAATAATATTATTAACTTTTGTTTGGGTTAATAATATCATTTTATGTTCTAATAATAAATATTTTTGTAAGATTGGGAAGTTAGCGATATTATTGTTATAATGGTAATTATAATACTAATGTTGGGTTTAGAGTAAAATGCTAATAGTACTAAATTTTAAAAAGAAGATCTGACCTATCCTCTTTGCAATGATTGGACAACAAAACTACCAATACTGGATATTTAATGAAATAACAATATGGTCTCTTTTAAGATTCGAGTTTTAATCTCAAAATAAGACAATAGTAATGGTAACACTATTAATGTTGGCGTTGTATATGTGATTGTTGATGTGATAGCATTATCACCATTAATGAATAATTGGTGGGGTAAATGATAAGTAATATTATTAGGGTATAATCAGAATATAATAATGAGTTCATTAGGTTATCACTTGTTCTTAGAGTGTTAAGTAGTTTTATTACTGAGTAAAAATAAATAAATAAAATCAGTTGCGGTTTTTTTCTTAGACATAAAATTATGGGCATGACACCATCCAACTCTTATAATACATCCAAAAAGAAAATAAATAAAAATAATTGGGGGCTTAGAAAAACATCACATCAAACATGGATAATCATGTTATCATAATTTCATCATAACATAAGGTTTCATAACTTCATATCAAATATTTGTATCAATTTTGAAAAACATAAAGTACCTATTGATTACAAAATAGCTGATTTAGATGGAGGTTAGAAATTGGAAGGGCTTAAACAACCAACACATTGTAGCAGTTTCATATTTTAGATATAAAAATGTTAAGATATATAAAAAATGTTGAGATATATCCTTTCCTAGGCATTCAATTTTTTTTATAAATTTAGATTTCTATAAAATTAAACTTTCTTAAGGGTTTAAGGCTAGAATGGTGCAACAGTTCCATGAAGGATTAGAATTATTTACTTGTTAGAGAATTAATTCTCTTGTCGTGAAGTAACCTAATAAATTCAAATTTATTTTATTCGTGAAAGCTAAACCTAATTTTGTTTCTCAAAATCTTGGAGACAACAATTGGAGTTTTTCTTTTCACCATTTTTGAAAGATGCATGAGATCCCTATCAGTTCAGAACATTTTAAACATATTTTATATAGTATAGTCTAATATATGAAATATCTAAATGATGAAGCAAATGCAATGCCAATAGTAGAATCATTTGAGTGCTTAAGTGTACCTAAAATTTATCTATTGCATAATACAACTTATATCGAACTTTCAACACCTCTTGCAAAATAATTTGAGTCCAATATTTTCAGAAATTTAGGAATGTTGACAATTGAATCACTAGTAGCAATTCATGGATTGAATATGTCAAAAACATCTAGAGGTCATTCTACGTACAAAAATGTAGAAACATTTCCACTTGCATAATTAGAAGTTGTTGTGTTTCAGTGGTTCAGTGTACATCTAAATGTTTTAAAAATAACCCATCACCTGATATTAAATATAAACAATCACTAACATCTATTGATCAACATTTGGAGATTGGGCTAAGCATAAGTGTAAAATATCAACATTCACATTCCAAACTAAGCATATATAAAGAAGATCAACATGCACATTATGAGCTTAACATAAATATAGAAGATCAACATTCTTAATCCAAGCGTAGTATAAACATAGAGAAATTATTGATTATATCATCAAAATTAATAGTATCTTTAGAAGTGCTTCAAGTTTTATGACACTCCTAAAAGTAACCCCTCACTTGATTATACATGCAAGAAACCTACTATGGTTCCATGTCAGCATTCATAGTTCAATATTAGTGTAAATGCAGAAGATCAATATTCACAATCGGAACCTAGCATAAATGCAGAGCAGTTGCTAATTGCATCATAAAAAATAGGGGCATCATAATTATATATTAATTCTTAAGAGATAATATTTGGTCCACAATATTTCTCCACCATAATATTCCAAATATTGGAAGCCTTATCTACCTCTCCCATCTTATAAAGACCATCTAAGAGCATATTGTAAGTGATGATACTTAAACAAAAATTTATAGTTTTCATATCAAATAAAATCTTGAGGGCATCTTGTACCTTGCCCACACTCCAAACAGTGTGTGCTATTATATTTTAAAGCATGATATTTGGATCATGTGCCCTTTGTTTAAGTTCATTTCAAAAATTCAATGAATCATTAATTCTTCCTAATTTGAATAGACCATAGATAAGAGTGTTATAGGTGACCACAGTGGGAAAAAATTCCTTCCTCATCTTTCCAATCATACAAAGTGCTTATCAAGAGTCTTTACAAAGACCTTTTATCAATGAGTTATAAGTTTGAGAATTCTGATTGCATCTATGTTTAACTATCTTCTCCTAGATTGTAGCAACTTCTTCTAGCCTCCCCATTTTACACAACCCATCTATCATAGAACAATATGCAGCCACATTTGGAAGACACACTACCTTCTCTATTTCATTCCAAACTTTAAGTGTTACATTAACATATTTCTTTTTGCATAACCCCTCAATCAAAATCCCATAAGTAAAAACATCCGAGCTACTACCACCTTTCTCATCCATACCCTACCACAACTCAATTGCATTTATCACCTTCTCTACAATACATAGTCCCCTTTTCAATACATTATATATAACAAAACTTACACCACATTCATTGTCAACAATATTATTCCACACTCTAAAAGCTACATCCACCATGTACCCTCGCAAAATCCATAAATCTAGTTGCTCGTTAACTATAGTTTTTCTATCAACTACTCTTTTGGTTAGAGTATTTTTTTAAAAAATTTAATATAATTATACTATTATATATAATATGATATTAGAGTATTATAATATAGTTATAATAATATATTAGATATTAGAATTATATATTATAATGTATTATTATAATATATTAATAGCTAAGTACTAATAGATAATTATATATATATAATTAATTAATTTTTTTATGATTATAAGATTATTAAAATTAATTCCATCCATTACTTTCATTTTCTAAGAAATTGTCTCAATATAACATTTTACTTGAAGTTGTCCAAACATAGATACGAAAGTGATTTCAATTTTGAGTTTTGGAACCTTTCTTTATTATCCTAGATGTATGGCTCCTAAGAAATTTTCTTCACGTGCTACAACTTTTTTGTTTTTTTTATTTGTGGATTTTTTTTCTATCATTGGTGTGGAAATAGTGGCTTAGTTTCTTTCACTATCTCACTACCATAATGGTATAAAACATAGGGGTATACTTCATTTCCATTTTGAAACTTTTTATGAGCACTTAGTTATTTTAGCATAAAACACCATTGCTTAGGATTTTGTCATCTGAATATAGTTTATTGGATTTTATGAAACATTGCTACTTTTATTTTAATTTTTAAAGGGGATCATCTTGGTTGGAAGTACATATAGGGAAACAACGAATTTTTCTGATATGTAATCTAACTCAATTGAATTGATGCCTCCAATTGAGTGATGATCAATATGCCAAGAAAGCAATTGTCAATATTTATTTGTTCCAAGTTTCTTAATGAGTCCACCAGTTTTTAGTAAAGATATATACATATTCTTCTTGTATCAGTATTTCAAACAATAATTTTTGTAAGTCTATTTAAACAATAATTTTTGTAAGTCTATTTAAAATGTTATTTCGCTATTATTTTTAATATCTGAACTAGGATAGAGCTTAACATTTAAAAATATTTATGAGATACTACTACCTCCTTAGAAAATTCTTCTACTTGGATGTAGATAGAATTATGGTATATTTATTCAATGTTTTACTTGTGAATGAGATAAAATGACCCTTTTATGATTCATCTATTATTTTGGTGCCCTACTAATTAAAATATATTTTATATCTACACTAGGTTAGAGACTAATATATTATAATAGTTTGGAAGAGACTATGAGCACTTAGATAACTTTATTTAAAGTGGTTATAATAAACTCTCCAAGTTTTGTTTATACTTTTGGGGATTTTGTTTATCTTTTCCAAACATGTTTGTTTTGTGAGGGCTGGTGAAATAATATATCTTTTTAGTGATATTTATTGTAAGGTTTGTAATATTTGAGGAGAATGTGCCTTTAATACCCTTTATAGGAAAGCATTAGAATGTAGCTCTAAAGATTTTTAATATGGAGTTGTTGTGGATGCATTTATTAGTGAGCAAGGAGAATTAAGTTTGTGTTCTTATAGTTTCTCTTCATTTTATTATATTTGGTTATCACCATGTGTCGAAGATGGTAGGGTGGTAATAACTAGAATGAACAAGATTGTACTAAAAGAAATACTAAGGCAAATGTTAAGTTTTCATTCTATTTTGAAGAAGCGGTTTACAAGTTTTAGTTATAAGTCCCAGGATTAATGTAGACTGTATATTTTGATGGATGATAATTCTTATGACCATTTAATAACATCATTTTGTTGTGCATATAGATAAATGGCCTTAGGGATGCCATTAGGCTGCTATTTGGCCATAGTTTTCTATTTGTTCAAATTGTTGGAAATGACGTGTCTCAACCTTTCTTTTTCTGAAGATTTGTTTTCAATTAAGATTTTCCTATAGCTATTATGCATTATCAATGCTTTGAAAATAGAAATATTAGTTGTCAAAAGATGCCCATGTGATAGAATATCATGGAAGGGTTAATTTTAGAGATATTATGATAGATTTTATGACATCTTCCAGGGTCAAAAATCAGGGAGAATATTGTGGATGTGAGAGCCTAATTTTAGACCGAAATCTTGCATTTTTGGGCAATACACCTCATGAGAAGTTTTGCACATGGTTTTGTAAACCACTGATGGTTTTTGATATTTTCGAAGGTCTATAAATTGAAGGCTTAAGGAGTAGTTTGGTGTGTTGAGTTTGTAGGTACTGTTATGCTGTCGAATTTCTACCAAAATTCTTTTAGAATTGTTTACTAGTGATACTCCTATAAAATACTTGCCTTGCAAGTGTATGTAATCTTGTTGTTGAATTTGAAATACATTGAGTAGGCTTTGGAGTGTGGAGTTTTTCACCTGAAAGGGTTTTCCATGTGTATATCTTGTGTTCATTTTTTATTTTCTGTTATGAATGTGTTTCTATTTTTTATGTAACTATTAGATCAGTTTTAAAGTTTTGCATAATATCTCTTCTCAAGATTGACATAGGAAATTATCTTTGCTACTCTAATTTCCTTGCACAGATACATGCTTAAGATGATACCTAGAATCTTGAAATTAAAACCTCCACAAAGCCAAGAAGATGTTGGATGAGACATTAAGCTGGAGGGCATCATATAAACTAGAAGATATTCTTTGGATAATTGTTTACTAATGGTTTTCTTGTCTCTAGGTGTCGATTAAGTAAAAATTTAAAAAATATAGATTTCACATTTGGTTCCTCCATTCACTATGTTGTTTTTATGACTTTGGTTAGTGCTTGTCTTCTTTTCTTGATGAAATTTATGCTTTATGTTATGCCTTTATTTTCATTTTGTATGCCTTGATGGGATACTTCTCTACTTTAGGAGCTTCTTTGGATGGGTTTGAATCCTATATAGACATAAATGGTGATATTATTTAGCACATTTTTCCATAACTTTGTGTACAAAAAAACCACAAGAAAAACCTTATCCATGATTAGGACCAATATTGGATATCCCACCTCACCCTCCATGGTTATGTACCTCTTGTGCATCTTCCCCTTGAGTATGCATATCCATATACTTATCTCATTTATGTAGGGTTGAAACCAGTGGTACATTATTAGAGTCTTGATAGTGTGCATGCTGATTCTGAGCCATTCTTGTGCTAGGTAGTACATGAGGTAATGGGATAGTTTAGGGGCTTGGTACATAATCAAATGAAAAATTGGATAAATGACACTGCATATTTGATGTCATGCTCTATTGTTGCATCTTCATGAGGTATGACTAATGGCTTAATGTGCCAAGGTTGAAAGTGATTTTCTTAAAACCTTGAATAGTTGGAGCATGTATAGGAATCCATTGATTTCTAGTCTAGAAAATTGTATTCTAGTCTAGATAGGCATGCCTACCAATAAATTAATTGATTATGTTTGATCATAGTTGAGATTGGTGTGTTGCTGGAATCCCTCTCGATGAAGATGGTAGGGATATTTTAAAGGCTTCAACATTGGGAAGGATGGAGACAACACTTATGACATGACCCTCCTTGTTGTTGATATTATTTTTCTGCATGTAGCTCTTGGCACTTCTCATGATGTTTTAGATGTTTTCTCTCCATGTGTATATTTTTGTTGCTTTTCTTGATGTGATTGATGGTGTGATTTTTCAAACTCTCATTGCTTCTCTTAATATAATTGTTTTGAATTATCACCCAAGTTACCTTGATAATCTTGCTTCCCATGGGGTTGTGGATTATAATTAAATTATTTGTGTTGTTTTTGTAGCATCAATTTTTTTTCTTGTTCTTGTTGCTGTGTGCTAGATGATGCTTTAGATTGAAAGAGATGATAAATAAACAACTTCTGATATGTAATGTAGCTTATGTAAAACATAAAAATTCAAAAGGATGGAAAGGGGCACAATACTCGTGCTTATGAAGAGAGTTTCTTAGGCAAAGGATTTGATGACACTAGCCCTACTTTCCTAACATCCTTCTCATTTAACTCATCTTTTTGAATTATAAACTAAAGTAAATTGAATGTATCTCAATTAAATGCAACTCAAAGTCCATCCTCTTTAAAAATGGCATGGAGCTACATAAATAAGTATTCCTTCTACCATCTTTATTGATTATATCTTTTGAATCCTTTCATAACACCTGAAACAAACTAAAATATGATCATGTATCAATTTTTTTTGAAAATAAAGGGTAAATACTTAATTGAAATCTAGAAAAGAATGTATTACAAAGGAATCAAGGAACCAAAGGCTCTGAGAAAAGTATAAAAAATTAGCCAACCAAAATAAGAACCAACATCACCCAACACCATATCCATCCATATCATCAACAAAGATCCTCTCCAATTCATGACATAGATCCAAGGATAAATTCCCCCACCCATCAATCTTCCAATCATCATCGTTCTCTGAAGCCCACTTAGCAAAAAAATCAATAACCCTATTCCATTTACACAAAATGTGGACACCAGACACCTTCTCCATCATAGAGCAGATTTGCAGTATCTGGTGTACAACCAAAGTCAACTTCCAATTAACATCCATCACCTTCTGCTCAATCAACAAATTAACAATAACTTGTGAGTCAGATTCATAGATAACCTTACAACAATCCAAAGCATAGGCATGCTCAAAAGCGTAGAGAAACACGAATCCCTCCATAAAGTTATTTGCTTGCTACCCTTTATGAATAGAAAAGAAGAAAAAAACTCACCCAAACAATCTCTACCAACACCACTAATCCTAATAGGACCAGGATTACCATGAGAGGAACCATTTGTATTGATCTTCAAGAAATCCTCCGGAGGTGGCAGCCATCTACCCACCCTTTGAATCTTCTTTTTCGCATGCCTACCTCTCCTAACATAGGCAAAGGCTAAAGACAACCCCTGAATCCCCAATCTACCCACAATCTCATAATCCCCTCTATCTAGAGGAAACATTACCTAACATTTAGCTTCCACCGTCTCCTAGATCATACCCACAATTTTATGCCAAACTTGTTGAACCAATAACCTTTCTTCCCAAAAAATCATATGATTCCGCTCTAGCAAAATCTACCAAAGGATGAAAGTAGGCCCAATACACCACACAATCTGGAGAAAATAAGTCATTGTTGGAGGCCTACCTAAACTACTCCAGAATTCTACCACGAAAGAAGCATGAACACAAGGTTGATTCCAAACACCCCACCAAAAATTTTAGAGTTGCAAAGAGAAGGGACACAGAAAGAACAAGTGTGAAGATTCCTCCTCACCAACACCACATAGGACAAAAATAGAAGGGCCATGAAAACCATGCTTCTGAATATTATCCCAAGTCAAGCATATATTCCAAGCCAAAGTCCACACAAAGAAGTTACACTTTGGCCAAGAGAACTTATTCCACACTTACTTCTACCAATGGACCTCCAAACCATCCATCCTATGAGCCAAAAAATCCTGATATCCACTAGCAACAGTAAAAAAACCCTTAGGATTCAAATACTAAAAAAGATTATCCTTATCCTTGAGGGAGCTACAATTCCTACTAGATAAAATATGATGAATCTCAGCACATTCCTCCTCCATACCAACAGAGGGCTAGTCACTAGGGATCTTCCACCCTGCCACTTCCAACTACCCACAAGGATAGAAATATTTAAAGTCACTCACCCTTGACCACCCAACCTCCAAAAACCGCTGGCAGGGAATCAAAAAATTAGGATATTGAGAAAAAATTAGAGGAAAACCATCCGAGGAGTTATAACAAAAGAGTGCCTCAGTCCCCTTCTTACATATCCAAAATAAACCTTAATCAATGCAACCCCTTTCTTAAGTGTGCCCCAAATCACCGAACCTTTTCCAACCAGGGGATATCTTGGTATTTCCTCCTTCGAAATCCCCTAAGACAAAATCTTGGCCCAAATCTGGTCCTGCTTCACACACCACCTCCAATATTGCAACTTGGTATCTAATGCCATCCCAAAAAAAATTGACTTTCTTAAACAAAGACCACCAAACTGATTCAAGCTACACACATATCCCACCTGACAAGGCTCCATTTAGAGGAAGACAAGCTACCCACCCATTATAATTATCTTTCCAAAGAATCCAATTGCTTAACAAAATGAATTAGAGCAACCTAGAGCATACATCTGTAACTGGGAAGAGCTTGCACCACTTACTTGAGCAACTGAACATTCCCAACAAAGGATAACCACCTATGAGTCTAGTGATTAATCTTCATATGAAACTTGTCAAGAATATACTACCAAGAATCTTTGGGGAGACTACTAGAAGAGATATGAATACCAAGATAAGTCAAAGGAAGATAACATAGATTGGAAACCTCAAGATATGAGCATATTGAAGAAGAAAATGGAGGATTTATCTTCATTAATAAATTGACCAGAGGCAACAAGATAAACATCCAAAGCCTTGCAAAATTTTATTGCTTCCCTAATCTTAGCCATTCCCATTAAGGCAGTATCATCCACAAAATGCAAATGATATTGTGGAGGCAGACCACTTCCCCATCTCCACCCATGAATAAGACCTAACTCCACATTACTCTTTATTAGTCTCCCTAGACCTTCAACAAGAAGAATAAAAACATAAGGAAAGAGGGGGTCCCCCTGCCTAAGGCCTTGAAAAGCACCAAAAAGCTCAGTATGCTCACCATTGACCAGAACACAAAAATAGGTAGAGGTAACAAAAGACGTAATCCATTGGATCCACTCCTCAGCAAATCCAAAAGCACCAAGAATCTTCCGAAGGAAGGACCATCGAACTCTATCATAAGCTTTAGCCATATCCAACTTGATGAACATAGCCTTATCTTTAGAATCTGCCATAAAGTGAATAGTTTCTGTAGCAATAACCACCTCATCCAAAAAAATTTGATCTGCCACAAAACCACTTTGCTCCTTAGAAATAAGACGATTAAGCTTATTTTTCAACCTATCAACTATCAACTTGGAGATAATTTTATAAATCACATTGAAAAGAGAAATAGGATGAAACTGACTTACCCGATCAACCCCTTCAACCTTAGGAATGAAGAAAAGGAAAGTAGAATTCAAAGCACTAAGAATATTTTTATTGCTCTAAGACTCCTAGACCACCTCCAATAAATCCAACTTGATAATATCCTAGAATTCTTGAAATAATTCAATTGGAAAACCATCAGGGCTATGAGCTTTCCCCTTCTTCATTTAGAAAATAGTCACCTCCTGCTCCTCAAGTGAGACAAAGCCCATAATATTCTTGTTCATCTCCCTAGTAACCAAAGGATGGATACAAGAAAGGACCCGAGTTTCCTCACCAGAACCCCCCTGAGATTCCTCCCTAAATAAAGAAGCAAAGTACTGCACAACCTATCTAGAAGTGTCATGCAAAGAAGAAAAATTCTCACCCTTGTCATTCACAAGAATAGGAATAGAATTGTCATGTATCTTGGCTTTCACCGAATTGAAGAAGAAAGCAGTATTTTTATCACCTTCTTGAAGCCACTCAACCTGAGCCTTGTTTTTCTAGTAGATTTCCTCCCGCAACTCACATTCTTCTACAGTTTTCACATCCCTACCCTCCTCGCAGAGCAAGTGGTGCAGGAGCACCTAGGAAACACTAAGCTATTAGGCAATCTAGTTTTTCTTAGTTTTGATTTTTGTTGTTTTAGTATGTTACCATGAAGGTGATGTTGACCATTGAGTAGATGAGATAGCTTAGGGATATGTTTGATCTCTAGGATAGAAATTGAGGAAGGGTGGATGAGTTTAGAAACTCATTTTACTTAGTTTACTAGAAATTGGAAAAAGTTGCAAAATGGTGCATTTTGCAACTTTACCACAATGTAACTGACATGTCTGACCAAGGGGAGGCATAACTACTTTTGTTGACCTATATAGGGGGTGCCTCGACCTGAGAGTAGGGTTGGAAGCATTTTACATTGTTTTTGGAGTTTTGGAATACAAGGAAAACAATAGTGTTATTAATGTGAATTTCTGTTTTGTCTCAAAGTAGAGCTTGAATGGATTGAGTTTGATTCAGTAGTGTGAGAAGGATGTATTTTACTTGTTGATTAAGTACTCTATGGTAGTGGAGTAGCTAATTGTTCAATTTGCAAGCACTGTTTGTAGTTAGTTGTTTCCTTTTCAATTGTTGATCTGATAGACTGTTAGTTGCAAATGGAGGTTTAGATCACATTCCCACTGTACATAACGTACGGCCCCTTGGGAATTGTGACTAGACTCCATGCTTGTACATAGTGTAGGCTTAGGAAGTCTTGACAGTTCGAAAAGCAGCATGGGAGTCTTCTTCTAGGTGAGCCAAGAAGTGTCCGGCTAGGGAAGACAAGAAGTGCAGAGCACTTGATTTGTAGGGGTGTCCATTCCCTATCAATTCATGGTGTGGAGAGGGCAGGTATGAGCCTTTCCAAGGTATAACATGGAGGAGGGAGCTCCACCAATTCGACTGATGCTGGAAATCTCTAACAGTTGCAGGGAGGTCAGGAAAAAGGCTTAAAAAGACCTTAAGTTTACCAAATTAAGGGTTAAGACCTCTAGAATCTTTGAGGGATGGACATAAGGACCAGGAACCCTAAAGAAATATACTATGTTCTTTTGGAAACTTTAGGGAACTAACCTATTTTCTTGGAGAAGGAGACCTAATTGGGGCTCCTAGGCTTGTAGCCTTTTTAACCCTGGATGAGGGTTTGGTGGAAGCAATGCAAAGAAGGAGTTAGGTGGACCTCTAAGAGTTGTAATGGGATGGAAAGAACCTTTGAGAAACACCTCCACACCCCTGCAAAGCTAAGTATCAGTTCTGGAGTATGTTAGCCTTTAGGGAGAATTAAGGGTTAAGGAAGAGTTATAAGCAATGCACCAAGGTTGACTTGGTGAGTGGAATTGTGATGGTAGTGGGGTTTTCCAGGAGAACCAGGGGTACCTAAACAAGAAGATGGTCCTAAAGGTTAAGGTGGTGAAGTAAGACACCAAGGAGGTCTTGCAAGCAAGACCCAGAGCAGGAATCAGGGAGTGATTCCTCCAACCTCCCTAATAGCAAGGCATCAGACAAACCACCCTCCCTTAACTCCCTAGTAATTTCATCTAACTTAGATTGAGCAGTAGCTTTAGCATGAAAAATTTACCAAAGCACTAATGGTTCCATCATTTAATCTGATATTTAACAAATTACAACAATTTGGAAAAAATATACATAGTTGTGCCATAAGTGGGTCTACCAATCCTCCACTAGTCAACAACATAATCTTGCAAAGAAGGGTCATGCAACCACATAAGATGGAACTTGAAGGAAGGAGACTGAGAAACCCGAGCGGAGGAAACAAATAACTTGATAGGCCAGTGATCTGAACCCTGCCGATCCAAAATCTTAAAGCTAGTAGACCACAAACGACCAACCCAGAAACAAGAATCCAAAAACCAATCAAGTTTCCCCATGATAAAATTCTCCCCTATCCTCTGAATGTTCCAGGTAAACTGACCATTATTGGGCTTAATATCAACAAGGTTCAAACCCGAGATTTTATCACGAAGTAAGAAAGAAGAAGGCTCCAACCATGCAATACCACCATGCTTCTCAACCAACTCAAAAATAGCATTGAAATCACCAGCCATAATCCATGAATGGAAAGGAGCCAAACTTCATATAAAAGTGATATGGGACCATAAGAGTTGCTTGCCCTAGAAATCAGTAGACACATAAATGTTAGACCCGAGGATAGATTCCCTTGTCTCAAAACATGATACAATCATAGATATGGAAGATTTAGAGGATATTTGCCATAAAGGGAAAATATTCAAAGGTTTCCATAAACAAGTCACACCCCCAAAATCTCCATGAGCACCAATACACTTCTCAGGATGTTTTTTCTTCAATTGATTTTTTAATATAATTATACTATTATATATAATATGATATTATAATAATATAATATAGTAATTTAATAATATATTAGATATTAGAATTATAATATTATAATATATTAATAGCTAAGTACTAATCGATAATTATTAATATATATACCCTTCTTAGGATACTTATTTTTAATTAGTTTTTCAAGCAACATCAACCTTACAACCCTTGGCCTCCATCACAAAGATCAACAGTCTCTACGCCTATTCAAATATCTCTAGTTTATAAAGAGATTTGATAAAAGATTATATGTTTATAAATTAGGGTTTATCTTAATTGTTTTGAAGTATAAAACTAGGGTATTAAACAAAGAGAATTGGACTGAATGAGAAGTTTGAGGAGGGCCTTGTAATGGAGAATGCCTTGCATGCAATTGAAGCAGGCCTCCATTTTTCTAAGGTTTCAACGATGGGTTCTGCTCGACGGGCTTTCACAAAGGATTTGAAGATAGAGAGAAAAATGCTCTCCATGCAAAGGTATTGTTCTGTTTGCATTTGCAAGAAAATGCACTCATTTCAAAAATCAAATTGAAAAGAAAAAGAATATTTTTTGCAATTTTTTGTACGTTTATAGAGCAAGGGTGAGTACTCAAAGGTTTTTCATTTTTTCTATCATTATATTAACCATGCATGATATTTTACCAAAGGTGAAATATCGACAAGAAAGAAGTGAGAATGTCTGCATATACTTAATCTCCACCCATATATTATAACTTAATACAAATGATTTTTAAAAGAATGGTGTTGATTTAACGAATTCAAGCAATATTTTAGGTTGTGTATTAATGTACATGGATGCCCTTATAAATCAAATGTAATTATAAATACCTCTCTACGTAAATATAAATTGGAATATTTTCCATCACATATCAAAACTTTTTTGCAGTGAAATAAATTCTCCAAAATTAAATCAATGCTTTTCCAAAGGTGATGCCATTAAGGGGGAGTGTGCATTGTAATGACACCACCTAGTGGCTAAATCATAGATATAAGTCCTTTTGGCATAAGCAAATCTTAGTAGGAAAAGAATAAGACCTTTAGGAATTATTAGGTCCTTTGTGCATATTTAAGTGTTGGAAACAAGGCACACTGAGAGGGGGGGTGAATCAGTGTTGTGCAATAATTAAATTTTACAAATATTTAACTTCACAACATTAATAAAATTCAACAGTAATGTATAAATAGAAAAGTAAACACACCACCATAACACCAAGATTTTTATGTGGAAACCTTGTTAGGGGAAAAACCACAGTGGATGGCCAATCCGCAAGTATAGTTCTGAGTATACTAAAAAATGAAGGTTACAAAAGGGGAATGCACTTGCATTCAGGCACACATCCTAGAGCTCATTGCTCAAATAAAAGAGTTCAGATTAAGACCATCTGAATATTTTAACTGAGATGATAGCATCTAAAATGCCAGATTAAGTACAAAAATTGATCTGCTATCTTATAGACTGATTCTGTAATAGTGTTCTACTTTGCTAATACACACCACACAAATCTTCTATGCGCAAGTGAAATTGTGCTTATTCGCATCTCTATTTTTCTCGAACATGCAATTCAGACACACACACAACTTCTAAACACCGAAATGATACATAAGATCAAGTATATATATCCGCTACATGAGGTTTGATTGCACTTTGTCGGCTTCACCAAAATTACAACTGTCGGCACACATAAGGAGAAATAAACAATTTGTATCCTCAATGGTCGGCCAAAACTTGGCTAAGACCCATACAAACATATACAAGCATATAGATATTCAATTAATTAAATCACACACATCCGTGACTTAATATATTTATAAAGTCAGCCTTAATACAAGAAGAATTGAGAATACGCCAACCGAGTTTCCTAATTCTTGTGATAGTTGGTATGAGCCATTGCGTATTGAAAAAAAGATAGATAATACCTCCATAATCATTGCCTAAGATGCGCAACACAAACCACCTGAAATGTATGCACAAATCGATGAATGTTGAGTTACTAGATACACTGTTATGCTTTGAATCTTGAATTCAATTTGACTGTCGGTAGGCTTGAATAAAGATATGTGCACCATATCAACGTATAGGGTTGCCATCAATGACAACATCAAATGAAATTTGCAGTGTCTCTTCCCAACATTAAGTTCCAATGGGAATAATCAAGTTCTAATAGGAAAAAAAAAAGACGTCTAGGCATTAGCAAGTCCTTTAGGCATTCTAGGTATAAGTCCTATGTGCATTTATCAAATTTATTCTCTTTGTAAATTTTCCACCTATGGAAGAATTGTATTAAGTCCTATGAGCATATTGTATTAATTCCTATGAGCATTATGTAATGAACCTAGGGTGAGGCCAAGTTGAGGAAACCCGAGCTCCAATAATAATATTTATAAAACATCATATATAGCTATAGACACCTAAAAATGTCCTAAGTATATCACACATCTTGATTTCACTATTAACATCATTATCACCTTGTTCCTCTATTTAATTAAATAGTATCTACTTATTTAGTTAAATTTACTTTTTTTCTTTATTAATTAAATAATTAAGGTTATTTGATTAATAGATCATTTTCACATTAATTTCCCCTTTTGATTAAATAATTCACAATTATTTAATTAATTTTCCAAATTCTTCTAACTTTCACAATTAAATGATTTTCATAAATTGTTTAATTGACTAATTTTCCTCTAGTCCTCCAACTTGCACAATGAATATTCCTTAAGAAATATTACCTTTTCAAATTCAAATTATTCCTTCCAATTGAAAATATCTCCAACTTAATTCCATGAATTGAGGTATATTGTTGGGTATCTCATGGATTATGAATCATTGATTTAATCCTTGACCCACACCTCATGGATTATGAACACTAGATTAATCCTTGATCCACACTCACCTCCTTAATCTTATCTCATTCAATGATTATCATTTTCAATCTTGACCATTGATTTTTTTTGGCAAAAAGTGGAGGGCCTATAGATATATTAATAATAATAAAATTAAAAATAGGTAAGAGTTTATATGATCCCAAAAAACACCTTTACAATGATAAACTATCTACTAACCCCTAGTTTTCTACTGAAAATGGGTTGATTATATAAAATATTTAGAAACCCACAAAGAAATCTTATTTTTATGACTTGAAACATAGATAGATTTGGTCATGAAGAAAGAAAAATGAACTAAAACCCTGCACAACCCCTGGACTGAATTCTCCCTTGGTCTTCTTGTGCTATTATGATCATTTTTGGAACAAGACCTTGTAGCCTTCTTTCTTCAGCCAAATTTGATCTGTATTTTTTGAATCTATTGCTTTGGAACTTGGTGTTCTCAAAAAAATTTCTCCAAATTTTTTGCATTGGAAATAGCATTCTACTTGCCCTTAATGTAATCAATATCAAAACAATAGACCTATATCTTATGTATCCATTTATGTTGCCACTCATTAAGGTCCTATTTTTATGATACCATTGAAATATTTCTAGCCAAATGTGAACTATGTTTTTTGAATATGTTGCTCTAGAACTTGGTGCTTTGGAATCTGTTGCATTAGAATTTCATCGAAACTTTTCTTGTAAACTTTTCAACTACTACTTGTCTTTTCTTTTTGTATTTTCAATACATATGAAGAGACTATTCGAAAGGGTGAGCAATCAATGCCACAACTAATTCCACCCAACAAAAAAAAAAAATCTTTTTTATTGCCACCTTCATCTTGCTTCATCATTTTTTATTGCCACCTTCATCCTACTCAGCCAAGCTGATGACAATGCGATTAAACCTATTTATCCATTGCAATAACAATGTGACGAGAGCTAATTGAGGGGCCCACTGGTTAATTTGGGTGTGCTGGTGGATAAATGTCAATATTGGTATGGAGTATAGGTGGAGTGTTACTGGTAAAGCTGAGCGTGTGTGGAGTAGGGGAAGGAGCATCCACATGTTGGTCCTCTGGACTTGGAGAATGGGTATAGTTTATAAGATTATGATGAGATGGCAGGGAGGGGATTTAATTGAGGAGATCAAGTCTAGTTTTGGCAGTGTGATGCGGGTTAATTAGAAGGACGTGACTTCTTATCAAGTGTGGGACCGTACTGTGAGTGTTACTCTTTTGGGAATTGGGTTTCTTGTTTTATCTCCTCATTACATTTGGAGAAGTGAGTGTATTAATAATGATGTGACTATCTACGATGAGTCCTGGCTGTATTTTAGAGTTTTCGGGCTGGCTAATTTAGCTAGTGGTTTCTTCGACTTTTTTTGGAGGTTTACTAAATCTAGTTTATCGGTCTATCTGCATGGGTTATCGTTCTTTCCCTACATCCCTGCCAACTTCTGCCTTCTCTACTGTAATCATAAATACATTAATTGTTGTGTCTTTTCTCACTGTGGTATATTTCCCCTTTGCACGTGTGAATGGTTTGCAGGGGTTGATTTGGTTCGCTATAATCTCTGCCTTAACTATCTTTTAGAGATTAATATTGTTTGTGACGACTACTTTTGGTGTTTCTTGCATTTCTATGAACTTTCTGTGTAGTCTGGCAGTATGGGTGGTGATCGTATTCAGATGGAACCGAACAATTGTGATGAATTTTGAAACAACCTACTGGTCTGGCACATTTGTGTGGAGGGAGGTATTGCTCCGCTTATGGAATGCTTAGTTGGCCCTGATCCTATTTTATCAGGATAGTTCGCCAATTCGTGGAAGGACGGGAGGGTTTCCATTGGTGGGATTTCATTCGAAATTAGTGAGGATGTTATTGCACAGGCTACGGGTTTGTTGTGTGTGGGGAAAAAATATCCTAACACACTAAAAAGTAGGACCACGAGAGCCTTAAGGCGTTCTTCAGAGGAGTGGAGACTCCGATTAGGAATCAGGCGGGATTTGAAAGGGAAGAGCTTCCTAAGCCATGGGACATGGTTTGCACGGCACTGATGAAATATGTTACGCTGGAAGGTAGATACAAAACTTTTTTTTTTTATCATTTCCCTCTATTAAACCACCTTAGGCATAAAATGCTACTTAGTTTCCTGTTTTTCCTTCTTATGGACCTGGAAAGTTTGGTGGACAAGTGTAATGCGTCGGCTAGCTGAAATCCCCGTGATCTCCCGCCGCTCCCACTCCATCAGGGGCTTATCCTTCACCTGTATCACTTTCATCTTGCCCTCTGCCTACCTAAAGCCATCCTTGTTCGCATTGAGAACATTGAACCCATCTCTTCGATACATATCTCCCTAGCCGAGTCCAAGAGTCCTCCTCGGAATTCTTTTATTGACAATGTGGGGAGTGCCAAGACCAAATTTGCCACCAAAAAGCTTAAGTGTGGGTTAGGCAAGGCCAATGCCAGTGCGGCGAAAGGGCTCTATGAGCTAAAAGTCACTCAGGCTGAAACGGCTATTAATGTCACTATGCCAAAAAAAGGTAAGGAGAAATGCATGTAGGCTGCGATTGTTAAAGATGGCAAGGGTAAGAATGCGGTTGGGAAAGATTCCAGAGGGGATACTATTGTGGGGAACACAAAGATGAATGGTGGGAAAAGTGTTAGGAGGAGATTGGGGAGGCTGCCCAAGAACAACAAGAAGAGGTTGATCATTGAGGTTTCAGAGGTGGAGCAATCAGACAACAAGGGTTACAAGGATGAAGAGTCTAAAGATGTGGAAGAAGATATGGTGGAGAGGCCCCTGCTTACTCCGGTGGAGAGCAAGATTCCTTTTCATGGCTCTGACTCACACTCTTCGCTGGTGGATGAGCCTGGTGGGGTTTAGGGTACTATAGATGTTGGGGTGGAATCGGACAAGGTGGCGAAGATATTGGACACTCTGGACTAAAGATTTAGGGGGCTAACTCGCTTCACCATGAAACTGGGTCACTTTGTTACAAGTGCTCTGTCTAATGTCATAAAAGAGGAACTAGAGGGGAACAATAGCCAAGAAAACAAAGAGTGGGTGGGTGATGAGGCGGTGGACCTCCTAATTAAAAATTGGGACGATGCTAGTTAGTTGCTCCTAGTGTTGGTCTGTCTGTTGTTTCTCAATTATTGGTGTGCTGCCTATGCGTTGTCTCTGGTTTTTCCTCTTATTGTTAGTTGTTTAGGTCTTGTCCTTTTTTGGCCCTAGTGGCTCGTTGTGTGGGGTACAGCACGCTGTAAATGCTGTTTAAATTTTCAAAAACAATGTGAGTATGTATTTATGAATGAATTATAAGTTCATTTCACACGTGGCCAAATTCATGGCTTCCTTAATAGCTATTGCAACAACTTCTAGATATTTTTGCAATTCTATGTCATTATACACAACAATTTATTTCCCATCACAGCCCATATTTTCCAAATTTTTTGCCATGCCATTCCCCTCTCTATATGTATGTGAGATGATAAAAGCCTTAAATTTGTCCAACAAAACTCAGATTTTCTATAAAATATTTTTCAAGTTCACCAACTATGCAACTTTCTCTTCTTGCAGACATTAATTTTAATTAAGGAATCCCCCTCAATATGAATTTGTGCAATACACAATTTTAGGGAAATTTCCAATCTTGCCAAAACTACGTGAGCTTTACCTACATTATTCGTGCCCACTGGAAGTGAAAATGAACTAGCCACTCTTACCTATCCTAAAGAGTCTTAGATACAAATTCCTTCCCTTGAGATGCTCATATTCTCTCTTGAAGCACCATCAAATTTAAGCTTGAAAAAATAAGAGCATGGGGGATTCCATGTGATTTATTTTCTATTCACCTTCACTTTGCTATTTTGATGTAAACTTCTTGCAAACGACAAAATTATGCTCTTCTAGTTCTACAAAATAGAGTCATCCCAACTTGTGAACAAGGAGGATGTGTTCTTATGTTTCAGCACATAAGCATTAAGCACTTCTGAAACTTCTTTTTCAATCTTAACTTTGACAACCTCAATCGGAGAACTTGATTTCTTGAAAATGTGTAAATTGTATTTCCACCATATATTCCATATTACTAGTGGTGGAATAACTTGCCATACAATTGCAAAAAAAGAGGTTTTATACAATAAAAGCCAACTCTGGAAGATGTCCCAAATAGAATTTGGAAAAGGGTTGTATAAGTTCAACTTGCTCTTTACGAACATCTACCATTCTTGTGCAAAACTGCATAGTAAAAACAAATGGTCTATAATCTCTAGCTCTTCCTCACATAAGGGACACTTGAAAGGATCGACAGTTCTTAGATTAGTTAAGGATCAACGATTCTTGACCATTGATTAGAATTTCTAAAGTCTATAAAAACAAGCTTCTCAAACCATGAATTCATTCACAATCTTCATAGCACCCTTACGAGAGGGTAAGTGCTAAAAGATGGGGGGCCAAAAAGGTGCTTAAGTGGCCACTTTTTTTCTAAAATCAAGAAATACTGACCTTGAACGTGAAATTGGGATAGTTAAACTACTAATTTATTTTAAAAATGGTTGAGATTAAGGGGTTCAAAAGAGGGACCCACAGACATTGGTGTTGTTTTTGTCAAAAAAATATAACATAGCAACTTTTGTGGGAACGTAGCACAGTGAATTTTTTTTTAGTATTTTTAAAATCTCTTCAGTGAGAAATTAGCTAATAGTATGTAGTTGATGCATGATTTTTCTGATAATTTTTTAATGAATATTTGATTTTTTACAAATTTTCAAAGTGGACACTTCCTAAAAAACAAAATTTTGGTTGTGCTACCCCTACAAATTTTGGAAACTAATTGAATTTTTTTTAAAAGAAAAATTTGTAGAATGGAGTCTAGTTTATAAAAAAGTAAATTATTTGAAATTTCAATGAATGGTTAATTTATAACGAAAAAAACACCAAACACTATTTTTTGCCAAAAAAGAGACACACAAACAAAATAATTATAGATCTCAAAGGCTTAACATTGTCAAAAAGTGAAAAAGATTACATCATTGGATAGATAAAAGAGGGCAGCCTAACATTACCCAGGTATTTGATTTGTTTGACATTGAAACATGTGCAATCATGATGGTGAGCACGAACCAGATTATGTGAAATATTACAATTTGTAAAAACACATCATTGGTCATTGGGAAGGCCCTCCAAGCCTTTGGGTTGGTATTCCAAGGCAAATACCAAGCCTAAGGCTTGGGGATTACCAAAGAAAGATATAACATGAGTGTGTTATAATGCGCTCGTGTTATAACACACTCACGTTATAACTATGCTTTCGTGTTATAACACACTCACATTATATCTTAGTTTTGACATGGTTTTTTGTGTTTGTGTAGGACATGTCTAGCAAGACATAATGCGAGTGCGGTATAACGTGATTGCATTATGTATTGATTTATTTTAAATCCTACTCTATTGAATGTATGTTTATATATTTGTATGTTTGTATGTATATGTATGCTTGTATGTCATGTATGTATGTATGTATGTATGTATGTTTGTACCAATGCATGTATGTATGTATGTATGTATTTAAGATTGTATGTACATATGTACAGGTATTATTGTATGTAAACCACCAAAAAGGAAGCACTTAAGGAAAGAGGATTCCCCAATAGGCTCCTAGGGTTTTTCACCTAGAAACTTGGTTGAGGAATAATGTTCTCTTTTGCACTAAAGTGTTTTTGGTGAGTTCATTCAAAGTGTTGGCAGTTATGGTGGTGTGAATGTGTGTGAATATGTGTAATTAATTGATAAAAGAAACTAACTAAGAATGCAAAACTTAGATGAAATACAACTATGTTTGAAAACACATAATGATATGCAAAAATTAAACTAAATAACCTAAGAAAACTTATGAAACAAGATAAAAAGTTGGGAAATGAAAAGGGTGTGTACCTGGAAACTTGTAGAAGTTGGAAATGCTACTAAATCTTAGATTTAGGCCTGCTGGCACATTTACGCCATTCTAGGCGACCTAGTCTTTTTTCTGTGAAAATCTACCAAAACCCGTTTTTGCTAAAAGAGTTCTCAGATCTATAGAAAACCAAAAAATGCATATATAGTGGGACTAAGTTGCCACTAATGGTGACCTATTCCCTTTCAGTCTTTTAGAAAGTCTGAAAGTAGAATCTGGAGCCCTTGGTCTCCACTTTCTACTTCTCGAAGTACCCGGATCCGAAAATGTAGAATCTGGTCTGTAGGAGACTTTTAATGGATTTTTTTCCCTATAAAACAAGGAGGTGTATTCAATAAGCTTCCAATCCACTCTTCGAGGATTTCCAAGATTCCAAGATACCTAAATCGGAAAACACACAAATAGAGAGAAGGAAATGTTGATTGTTAGAGTATAGGGGTTTTCCTTGGTCAAACCTCTTTTAGATAATTAAATCAAATGGTGAAATGATGCAATGAAAAATGAAATGATTGAGCTAATACCTTACCATGATGAATGACCTTGTGTTGTTGCAACAATCAACCCTTGAATTCCTTGGAGAGATGTCTTGATGACTTAGTATGCAAAAACCCTAGCTTGCTTGAGAAGAGAGTTGGATGAGGAGTGAAGAGTGAATGAGAGAGTTGTGAATAATGATCAATTAGGGTTGAATAGGGTGAAAAGATGAGTAAAACCCTTATTTATAAAATTTGTGCCCTAATTTTCCAGAAAATAACACCATTTAGGCCGACCTTAGGGTTTAGGAAACAAAATCTCGAAAGAAAATTAAGTTTATTTTAATTTTTAAGCCACATGGGACTAGGTTGCCCAAGGTGGTGACCTAGTCCACCTAGGAATTTTTCATTAGTTGTCAGGGCTTAAAGTGTGATTATTATTGTTTGTCGAGATTCTCTTCCAAAACACACTAAAATAAGGTTTGTATGTGTATTAAGGGGTCATTATAGCATAAGAAAGGGTTGATTTAGTGATGACAAGCCTAGGAAAGTGTGAAAATGTATTGCAACACCTTACAACACTTTAGAACAAGGCTCGGATAAGGGGTAAAAAGAGGTTGAAAAAGGTCCAAAATCCATAGGCAAGGGTCCAAATGAGTGAAAAGTTTCAAGGCTACACTTTTTGGTGACACAATATGTATGTAGGATTGTATGTACATATGTATGTATGTATGTATGCCTTTAGAGGGAGGGAGAAGTTTAAGAGAGAGAGAGATAGTTTTTTAGGTAGGGTGGGAGGGAGGGACCTAGGAGAGAGAGAGAGAGGTAGTGAGACAGAGTCTTGAGAGAGGGAATGGGAGAGAAGGGGTTGTAGTGAGAGGGTCTTATCTAGGTAGGGTGGGAGGGATAGAGGGAGAGAGAGGGGGGGTGGGAGAGAGAATTGAGAGAGAGATGGGGGAGAAAGAGAGAGAGTTATGTAGGTAGGGTGCTAGAGGGATAAACTTGAGGGTGTGAGGGGAGTGAGAGGGAGAGACTTGAGAGATAGGCAGTGAGAGGGAGTGGGAGAGAGAGGGAGTGTGAGAGTGAGAGACCCGAGAGAGGGAGAG
The DNA here is from genome assembly GCA_007115665.2 of Sequoiadendron giganteum. Taxonomy (NCBI): domain Eukaryota; kingdom Viridiplantae; phylum Streptophyta; class Pinopsida; order Cupressales; family Cupressaceae; genus Sequoiadendron; species Sequoiadendron giganteum. The sequence goes on along the minus strand of CM021100.1, from coordinate 1,142,841 downwards.
GGTGTGGGAGGGAGTGACCTGAGAGAGTGTGGGGGTGGAGTAAGAGGGACTTATCTAGGTAGGGTGGGAGGGATAGATAGAGAGAGGGGGGAAATAGAGAGAGAGTTACCTAGGTAGGGTGCCAGACGAAGAGACCTGAGAGAGAGAGTGGGTGGGAGGGAGAGACCAGAGAGATAGGGAGAGAGAGGGAGTAGGAGAGAGAGGGGGTGATGGAGAGCCGGTGAGAGGGAGATAGAGAGAGATAGATATAGGGAGTGAGAGAGAGTGGTAGGAATTGATTGAGAAAGAGGTACATAGAAAGAGGGAGAGGGTAGATAGAGATTATTAGAGAGGGTAGGCGAGAGGGAGGGAGAGAGAGGTGAGATGCATATATAAAGAGAAAGGGATATGGGTTAAGGGTATAGGGTTGAGGGATCATGGTGGAGGACCTATAGGGTTGATGGTTTAGGGTATTGGGTTGATGGTATAGGGTTGAAGGATTAGTGTTGAGGTTTGAGGGTATTGGGTTGAGGGTAAAGGGTAGAAGGTTTAAGGGTTTAGGGTTAAAGGGTTTAGGGTTGAGGGTATAGGTTTTATGGTATATGGTTGAAGGATTAGGTTGAGGGTCCAATGTATAGGGTACATGGTATAGGGGTTGAGGGTTTAGGGTTTAGGGTTCAAGGGTTGAGGGTTGAGGGATTAAGTGTTGAGGGTTGATGATTGAGGGTTGAGGATTTAATGCATAAGGTAGAGGGTAGAGGGTAGAGGGTTTAAGGGTTGAGGGTTTAAGGTTGAGGGTAGAGGATTGAGGGTATACATTTGAGGGATTACAATTGAAGGTCTAATGTATAGGTTAGAGGGTATAGGGGTTGAGGGACTAGGGTTTAAGGGTTGAGGGTTGAGGGTAGACGATAGAGGGTTGAGGGTTTAATGGTTGAGGAATTAAGGGTTGAGAGTTGAGGGATTAGGGTATAAATTTTACTTGGGCTAAGGGATTAAGGGTTGATGGATTAGGGTTGAGGGTATTGGGTTGAGGTAGAGGGTAGAGGGTAGAGGGTTTAAGAGTTTAGGGTTTAAGGGCTAAGGGTTTAGGGTTTAGGGTTTAGGGTTGAGTGTTTAAGGGTGTAATGGTTCAGGGATTAGGGTAGAGAGGGAGGGATGGGTGGAGGGAAAGATGGAGGGAGAATTGAGATAGAGAGGAGAGAAGAGGAGGGGGGGACAAATATATATGAGGGTTGAGGATCCAATGTATAGGATCAAGGGATTAGGGTTGAGGGTAGAGGGTAGAAGGTTTAAGGGTTTAAGGGTTTAGGGTTGAGGGTTAAGGGTTGAGGGTAGAGGGTTTAGGCTATAGGTTTGAGGGTATATGGTTGAAGGATTAGGGTTGAGGGTCCAATGTAGAGGGTAGAGGGTATAGGGGTTAAGGGTTTAGGGTTTAAGGGTTGAAGGTTGAGGGATTAAGGGTTGCAGGTTGATAATTGATGGTTGAGGGTTTAATGTATAGTGCAAAGAGTAGAGGGTAGAGGGTTTAAGGGTTTAGGGTTTAAGGGTTGAGGATTGATGGTTTAAGGTTGAGGGTAGAGGGTTTGAGGGTATATGATTGAGGGATTAGGGTGGAGTATCCAATGTATAGGGTAGAGGGTATAGGGGTTGAGGGATTAGGGTTTAAGGGTTGAGGGTTGAGGGTTGAGGGTAGAGGGTAGAGGGTAGATGTTTTAAGGGTGGAGGGATTAAGGGCTGAGGGTTGATGGATTAGGGTAGAGAGTTTACTTGGGTTTAAGGTTTAAGGGTTGAGGGTAGAGGGTATTGGGTTGAGGGTATAGGGTAGAGGGTTTAAGGGTTGAGGGTTTAGGGTTGACTGTTTGAGGGTTTAAAGGTTGAGGGTATAGGGTATAGGGATTAGGGTAGAGAGGGAGGGATGTATGGAGGAAGAGATGGAGGGAGAAGTGAGATAGAGAGAAGGAGAGAAGAGGAGGGAGGGAAAAATATATATGAGGGTTGATGATCCAATGTATAGGGTAGACGATTGAGAATTGAGGGTATATAGTTGATGGTTTAGGGTATTGGGTTGAGGGTATAGGGTTGATGGTCGAGGGTAGAAGGTTTAAGGGTTTAGGGTTGAGGGTTAAGGGTTAAGGGTAGAGGGTTTAGGGTATAGGTTTGAGGGTATATGGTTGAAGGATTAGGGTTGAGGGTCCAATGTATAGGGTAGAGGGTATAGGGGTTGAGGGTTTAGGGTTTAAGGGTTGAGGGTTGATGGATTAAGGGTTGAGGGTTGAGAATTGAGGGTTGATGATTTAATGTATAGGGTGGAGGGGAGAGAGATAGAGGGAGTGAGTGAGTGAGAGAGAGAGATACCTAGGAGAGGGAGAGAGGGTGGGAGGGAGAGACTTGAGAGAGAGAGAGAGGGGTAGAGGGTTAAGGTTAGAGGGTAGAGGGGATAGATATAGAAGGATTGAGTGAGTGAGAGAGAGAGAGAGAGAGAGAGAGAGAGAGAGAGAGAGAGAGAGAGAGAGAGAGAGAGAGAGAGGGAGAAGGGGTAGGAGGGAGATACTTGAGAGAGAGGGGGGGAGGGATATAGAGGGTAGACGGTTTAAGGGTTTAAGGGTAGAGGGTAAGGGATGGAGAGAAAGAGAGAAAATAAACATAAAAGATCGAATTTCTCATAACACAAGCACGTTTTGAAATAGTAGAGATATGGTCATTATTTTAGCAAGACATAACACACTCACATTATAATGCAAGCATATTTTATCTTACTCTAAAATGGTTAAAAAACATATACTCATGATCTCAAGGCCCACATTCTGCATATTCTCCTAGTTTTGCATGTGTTTCGACAAAAAAAAGCTTTTTGATGATTTTGTGAAGTGTGCATGCAAGTTTTTTTCATTCCACCACCTTTTTCATGATATTTCCACCACTTTTGCATGAAATAGCAGATTTTTCACATTGAAAGGTATATAATATCAATTCAAGTCTGAATTCCATTGGAGAGTGATATATAATTGAAGTTTGGAGGGGAACAAGCTTTTGAAAAAGTTAAATTGTTGAGGAGTTTGAGGAAAGAAGAAGCAAAGGCTACATAATTGGGTAGAACTCCTCCATTCGAAACTCTAGTTTTTTAGGTATGCGAAGTCTTTACACATTTTCTTTCATTCTATTTTGGCTTGCTTTGATTTTTTTATTTTACTTATTCCATGTTGATCATTGTTTGTTTTTCATTATAACCTTAGCTTATCAATGGACATTTTAAATTACACAATTCTTTACACTTTCCAATTATATTTTTAAACCACATCTCTTTGAGGTATTTTATTAAACAATTGACTTACCTTGTATATGCTTCCACATTGTGTATACACATATATATGACAAAATTTATAAGTAAAATAAAACATCATTTGTCAATCCTCTACTATGGATGTGCATACCACTCTCTAAAGCTTTCATTTTGGTATAGGTACGGGGGATGTTGGAAAATGTAGTTGAATTTGGTTTTACTCCTACAAATTGCATGTGCTTGAAAATCTATTTTGTGCATACCCTACAATCATTCTAGTCCATGAGGACATATATTATTGAGGTATTTTGTCAAAAAAATATACCAAGCAGCTGATTTCCTTGTCTATGCTACCAAATTTTCCATACATGTCTACCAAAGAATTTTATCAAACAACATAGGCAAGACAATCATTTGTTTGAATAAATTCTTCAAATAAATGGGGTCTCATGGTGATTTGCATTTTATCAAACAACTGATTGCATTTTCTATGCTACCGAATTTTCCATACATGTCTCAACAAAATTGGAATATACTCCTCCCACATTGATAGATCTTTGAAACTATTTTGGTTTTCATCTCTATTGACAAAACACTAGCTTGTAAATGTGGTAGGGTTGACAAGGTAGGGGCAGCATGAGAGAATGCCTCATAGAAATGGGGTCTCACAGGTACATCACCATGAGACCCCATTTCTATGAGGAATTTTCTCACATTTCCCCTACCTTGTCAACCCTACCAAATTGGCAAGCTAGTGAGCTCACTAGCTTGCCAATGATACCAAATTTTTCATACATGTGTATAAAAACATTATTGTCAAAAATTTCACATACCTTTTCCATGCTTCCATTTTGAGCCTATCTTGCATTCAAGGGATGCCACATGACCACATTTCTTTAAGGCATTCCATCCAAAAATTCATCTAAGCATTGGAAAGCTAGTGAGCTCACTAGCTTTCCAATTCGATAGGGTTGACAAGGTAGGGGAAGCATGAGAAAATGCCCCATAGAAATGGGGTCTCACGGTGATGTATGGGCAATGTGGGAAAATGCCCCATAGAAGTGAGGTCTCACGATGTAGTGTGGGAAAATTCCCCATAGAAGTGGGGTCTCATGGTGATGTATATCACCATGAGACCCCATTTCTATGGGGCATTTTCTCACACTGCCCTTACCTTGTAAACCCTACTGAATTTGAAAGCTAGTGAGCTTGTCAAACACTAGCTTGTCAATGAAGTAGGGTTGACAAGGTAGGGGCAGCGTGAACAAATGCCTCATAGAAATTGGGTCTCACGGTGATGGCAGCATGAAAAAATGCATCATATAACCCTTTTTATATGATGCATTTTTTCATGCTACCATCACCGTGAGACCCAATTTCTATGAGGTATTTGTTCACGCTGCCCCTACCTTGTCAACCCTATCAAATTGGAAAGCTAGTGAGTTCACTAGTTTTCCAATTCTCACATGATTTTTTGGATGGAATTCCTTAAAGAAATGTGGTAATGTGGCATGCCATGATTACAAGATAGGCTCAAAATGGAAGCACGGACAAGGCATGTGAATTGTTTGACAATAATGTTTTCATATAAATGTATGCAAAATGTGGTAGCATTGACAAGCTAGTGAGCTCACTAGCTTACCAATGTGGTAGGGTTGACAAGGTAGGGGCAGCGTATGCCTCATAAAAATGGGGTCTCATAGTGTAGGGGTAGCGTATGCCTCATATAAATGGGGTCTCCTCATAGAAATGGGGTCTCACAGTGATACAACATATCCCTCATAGAAATGGGGTCTCACAGTGATGTACCAGAAATGGGGTCTAATAGTGATGTATGATACAATGTATGCCTCATAGAAATGGGATCTCACAGTGATGTACTATAAATGGGATCTTACAGTGATGTACATCACTGTGAGACCCCATTTCTATGAGGCATACACTGCCCCTACCTTGTCAACACTACCGCATTGGCAAGCTAGTGAGCTCACTAGCTTTCCAATTTGGTAGGGTCGACAAGGTAGGAGCAACATTAAAATATACCCCATTCACCATGAGACCCCATTCTATGAGGCATTTTTTCATGCTACCCCTACCTTGTCAACCCTACTGAATTGGAAAGCTAGTGAGATCACTAGCTTGCCAATGCAGTAGGGTTGACAAGGTAGGGGCAACATGAAAAAATTCCTCATAGAAATGGGGTCTCATGGTGATTTACATCACCATGAGACCCCATTTCTATGAGGAATTTTTTCACACTACCCCTACCTTAGTCACCATGAGACCCCATTTATATGAGTCAGTTTTTCACACTACCCCTACCTTGTCAGACCTACTACATTGGAAAGCTATTGACCTCACTAGCTTGCCAATTCTTACATGAGTTTTTGGATGGAATGCCTTAAATAAATATGGTAATGTGGCATGCCATGATTACAATATAGGCTCAAAATGAAAGAATAGACAAGGCATGTGAATTGTTCGACAATAATTTTTTCATAAAAATGTATACAAAATGTGGTAGCAATGAGAAGCTAGTGAGCTCACTAGCTTGTCAATTCTCAAATAATTTTTTGGATGGAATGCCTTAAAGAAATGTGGTAATGTGGCATGCCATGATTTCAAGATAGGCTCAAATTGGAAGCATGGACAAGGCATGTGAATTTTTTGACAATAATGTTTTCTTAGAATTGTATACAAAATGTGGTAGCATTGACAAGCTAGTGAGCTCACTAGCTTGCCAATGTGGTAGGGTTGACAAGGTAGGGGCAACGTATGCCTCATAGAAATGGGGTCTCACAGTGATGTAAATTATCACATGATTTTTTGGATGGAATTCCTTAAAGAAATTTGGTAATGTGTCATGCCATGATTGTAAGATAGGCTCAAAATGGAAGCATGGACAAGGCATGCAATTTTTTTGACAATAATGTTTTCGTAGAAATGTATGCAAAATGTGGTAGCATTGACAAGCTAGTGAGCTCACTAGCTTGCCAATGCGGTAGGGTTTACAAGGTAGGGGCAGTGTATGCCTCATAGAAATGGGGTCTCATAGCATTGTGTGTGAGGGTTACTCACAAGTGGAAGGTGTAGTTAGGGAAAATCAGATATAAAACTAGAATAACAAGATATCAAAACCCTAACTAGCACAATAGAGTACAAGCAAGCATGAAAATCAAAACAAGAAAGCAAAACAAACCGATCTCCACGCTAGATTTGATTTATCTCCATTGCTCTTCTCCACCTGCATGAGAATGCAAGATTTTGAAGGTTTGATTGTTGATATGTTGATTGCTCATTTTCGCAGCATAACGATAAGATGAAGATAATAGAAGAAAAATAGATAGATAGATAAGAAGATTGAGAGAAATTTTGGCAGAGTGAGGATGCCAGAAGAAGATCCTCCAAATGGCCTATGAAAAGCTTGATTTATAGGAGAAGGTTGATTTGATTTGATGGTCAAGATTAAAATTCAAATTTGTGATATGTATGGCTAGGATTAAAAGTTTATTTTAGTACCTATGACACATATTAAGTGGGTTATGACATGAGACCAAAATTAGGATGTGAGGAAATAAGTGGGATTCTATTCTTTATTTTGGAAGAAAAGATGCTTATGACACACAATGAATGGGGGTAAAAATAGTATGTGAGTGGGAATCTCATAATTTAAATAATAAAATTATTTAAATTATGTGTGCATGTGAAGAGTTGTAGTTAAGTGACACATGTTGCAATGTGGTAAAAGTGAGGGATTAATTCAAATATTAAATTTGAATTATTTTGAGACATGTGAAGGGGGAATTTATTTAATTAATTAGGAAGGTGATTAATTGGAATAAATGGGATAAGTGGGATAATGTAATGACCTAGGGTAAAATATTACAAGATGTTTTAAAAGGTCATGTATTGACTAGGTAACGTTATGACATGGACAATTTTGGGTGTCTACAGAAGGTATAGACTTTGAGGAAATATTTGATCCCATAGCTAGGATGGAAGCAATCAGAATGTTTTTGGCATCTATTAAATTTTATTAGATGCATGTGATGTCTTCTTTTCTGAATGGTGAATTGGAAGAAGAGGTTTACATAAAACAACCAGAAGGATTTCAGTTGGCTTCAAGATTTATGGATCAGCTGTGTGCATATTTTTACATCAACGTTTCAGATCATACTCCATGATCCATCATCAGGATGAATAGAAAAAAGAAAGAGAAGTGAAAGATGATACAACTAAATTGGATATAAATAGGAGAGGGGTGAAAGGGTTGGAAATCACAAACCCCAAAAAAACCATTAAGTATTATAATATATAAAAGAAAAAAAATAGTTATAAAACACAAAATAAAAATTAACCAAAAAGAAAAGGATGAAAAATATTATAAAGACCACAAAGAAATGCAACAAGTTGAAAATGTCCAAGATATTATAAAAGAGAAAATAAATGTATAAGGCAAGATTAGTTTTGAGGTGGTCTTTTAGTTGTTAGATCAATCGGATATGGTTTATAAGTTGAAGAATGCATTGTATGGATTAAAGAAAGCTCCCAAAGATTGGTATGCAAGATTGGATAGATATTTAATAAAACAAGGATTTAGTAAAGGCATCAAAACAATATTTACTTCAAAATTGAGGAAGAAAAAATAATGATAGTGGTTGTGTATGTGGATGATATTATCTTTGGAGGAAATGAAGCTATGTGCAAGAATTTTTTTGAATAGATGTAGAAAGAATTTGAGATGTCAATGTTTGGGGAGATGAATTTCTTCCTTGGGATACAAATCAATCAAAACAATAAAGGTATATCATTTCACATTCAAAGTATGTCAACGAGATTTTGAAGAAGTTTGGAGTGGAAGACTCCAAACCACTATGCACTGTTATTGTGACTGATTTCAAATTGAGCAAGGATGATGATTCACCCAAGGCTAATCAGAGTAAGTATAGATCTATGATTGGTGGACTGTTATATCTAACTGCTACTAGATTGGATATCATGCATGTAGTTTGTCTTGTTGCTATATTTCAAGAAGATCCTAAAGAGACACATGTTACAGTAGTGAAGAGGATATTCATATATTTAAAAGGAAGTCTAAATTATGGCTTGTGGTATCTTAAGCATACCGATTTTACATTAAGTGCATATATAGGTGCAAATTGGGTTGGTTGTATTGATGACAAGAAAAGTACAAGTGGTGGTGCATTCTTTCTTGAATGTAAATTGGTGCCATGGCTAAGTAAGAAACAAGATTTAGTTTCTTTATCCACTCTAAAGGTTGAGTATATTACAACAACATCTTGTTGCACACAAGTATTATGTATGATACTATGGGACGATAAAATCTGCAAAATGGTTAGTAACATGGTTAGTAACATGATAAAAACAAAATAACAGAAATCACATCCTTATGAGATATTATTTCATAATTCATTGTAACTAAACATGAACAAAAACATGTAAGATATGAAATAAAACTATCCCATATTGGATTGGTGGTCCTTATGATGTAGAAAGGATGCCCTTTCCCAATCCTTGATAAGCTTAGATTGCCAAGATAATGATATAGACAATGAGATGCTTGAACTCAAGTTGCCTATAGTGTAGATGCTTGGATATGTAGCTGTTGTTGTTTGAAAGAGAGAAGCATTCAACTTATAGTTGAGCTTGAAGAGAGGAGAGGCCAAATTGATGAATGTGGGATCATTCATGGGCCAATGACAAGATGACACTTGTCAAGCTGTGAGAGGGTGAGGAATGTGCAAGTCTTGGCCAATGTGCCAATTTGAATTTGAATTTTGCATGAAAAGACATGTTTTGGGGGGATGAAAGGTGCAATAAATGCTATGTTTGACTTGTGCCAATAGCATTTAAAACCTTGTTGGAAGGGACAAGTCCCTTTTGGGGGGAAGATTCAAATTGGAAGAATATTCCATTTTGATGCCCTTTTGAATGTAATTAGAGGAATTATAAATCAAATAAATGATTTATTGGTGCAAGTGGGTGGGTTAGTTAGGAGTTTGGATTTGACTCTAGTTGAGTCAAAAGCTAGAGAATGATAATCATGATTAGAAGTTAATTAATTTAGATTAATTAACTTAGGGGATTTTAGGGATTTGACATTTGATTAAATCAGTTTGATTTATTAAATCAAATGAGAAGAACTTTAAGGATTTGATTAAATAAATTAATTTATTTAATGAACCTTAGGAAATTAATCAATAAATTGTCTTAATTGATTAATAAGAGAATTCGATGCACGATGTTAGAGTGAGATATATGATGTCAGTTTTGCATGTCTACATTTTGCCCCTCTTTGAAGCAATGTACTCGTTGCATTGGTTCAAAGAATGATTCTGCTGATATCGAAATTAAAAAATTTCTGATTTTTCGGATGCTTCGGCGAAAATAAGTACGTTAGTACATTGCCCCCTTGAGAGATCGAGCGAAAAGATTCAATTTGAGGTGGATCTCACGATAAAGAGGTTCAAAATGGATGTATGGATGATAATGATGATGTAAATGAGATGTTTGGAAGATGCTTAGAATAACAAATCTATATTATCCTAAACATGTTAAATGATTATGCAATGCATGTGAGATGGATGAGATGGATGATGATATGACATGATTATGCAGGATGAGAGTGCAAATGTAGGATGGATGCAAGATGGATGCAAGATGGATGCATTTTTAGCATGAAAGTGGATAGAAGAATGAGATAGGATAGAAGAATGAGAGGGATCAACCCTTGAATCCAAGAAGATGCAGAAGTTCAACAAGCCAACTTTATTAGAGATGATGATGAAAGATGATGATGTATTGCTTATCTAGGAATGGGAGATAAAGAGCGTAACTTTCTTTATGTTTGATAACACACATAGGGGCGATGCATCAAGGTATTAAGAACCAGGATGGTGTTGTGCCTAGTGTGATGGACTCTGACTCGACAATCAGATAGGAGTGCTCTTGTTCACACTTGACATATAGAAACCCTGCTAGGACAGACCCAACAAAGAAAGTATTCACCAAGTTATTTTACAAGAACATCCAACAAGCACAGCAGATAAAAAGATAATGATCGTTGCCCCATTCCTTTCTCTCTAAACCTGTTTTGTTTAGGCATCATCGAGAGGTCCTTGGAATGAGCGCAAAATAAGATAAGTCAAAAAGACCAAGATAAAGTAAATAAACAAGCTAATGTTCTTCGTATCGCTAGCCAGGCTAAACTAATGTGGGGTACCTGATGCTTATGTCCATTGTGGGAAAGCTTCATCCTAGGACATGTAGTGATCAGGGTTTTGGTAGGACTGATTGTGTGATAAGCTATTGATACTCTGAGTTGATCAACTTGCTGACTTACTGACTTAGGCTTGAGACTCTGACGATAAGGCGTTTACTTTAGAACCTGCTAAACTTGCTTCTGACTAACTCACCAAAGGGTGAAAGTGACAATTGACTTTATTATGAGTGATGACAATCACGGGTGAAAGCGAGATGAAACGGATGCACCATTTTGGTTTTTTCAAATGTTTTGAGGCTGTTTTTGGAATTTTTGAGATGTTTTACAAATGTTTTTGGTATTTTCAAGATTTTATGAATGTTTTTTGGATTTTGTGTCAATTGACTTGACTGCAGATGAGATAGATGGGCAAATGGATGCCAATGCGACGGATGCATAAAGAATGACCTAAAGGTAAAAAAGACAAGCAAACGAATGCCAATGCGACGGACGCCTAACTAGATGGGCAAACGGATGCCAATGCGATGGACGCATAAATGAATGGGCAAATGGATTGCCAATGCAATAGATGCATAAATGAATGGGCAAACAGATTGCCAATGCAACAGACGCATAAAGAATGACTTAAATGTATAAAAGATAAGCAAACGAATGCCAATGCGATGGACGCCTAACTAGATGGGCAAACGGATGCCAATGCGACGGATGCAAACTGTCTCGGGGGATGATCAAAGATCAACCTTGCCTACGTTCAAGCTCAGAGACAACGTAGTTCGACAAGGTGACTCTATTTTTGATTTTTTTTAGATTTTTGACATGTTTTTGATATTTTGAATTTTTTGAATGTTTTTGGTTTTTTCTGATGAATTTTTTGAATGTTTTTGGTTTTTTGATGAATTTTTTGAATGTTTTTGAGTTTTTTGATGAGTTTTTCGAATGTTTTTAAAATTTTTGATGGATTTTTTGAATGTTTTTGGATTTTTCGCATGATTTTGACAATTTGGATATGGATATGTGATGATATTAGTACTCTATTTTGAGATTTTATTGAAAACCAAGCTTAATGTTGATCAATCGAATTGATGGATTGATAGTTTGACTAAGTGTGTTAAGTCAAACAAAAGTGATAATGCACTCGTAAATTCCAGGAAGTTGTGTTATCCCAGAGTAAACTCGTACAAAGGATAATTTGGCTAGGTGTGTTAAGCCAAACGAGGTGATGATTTGATAATTTAGCTAAGTGTGTTAAGCCAAACAGAGTGATGATAATGAACTTGTAAACCCAAGGAAGTTGTGTTATCCTAGAGTAAACTCGTGCACAAGATGATAGTTTGACTAAGTGTGTTAAGTCAAACAAGATGATGATTGATTGGATTCGATTGATCAAGATTGATGAAGCTTGATTTGGGACAAAATAGCTTTGATGATTTCATGTGATGCCGATGCACAAGTGCGCATTAGATGCTACTGATATGAATTGCTTGGATTGATGTTCGATGAAAGATAACGCTTGATAAGGAATGTTTTCTTGTCAAAATATGCCATGGGCTAGTGACTTGGATTCGTGTTCACAAATGATTTGACCAAGTTGATTTCATGTTTTCCAATGTTCGGATCACCACATAAGTTGGAGGATATATATCAAGATTTATTCTCGAAGCAAGATGCAAATATCTGCCCCCAGTGTCTAGCAATGTATGGAATACCATGGGTGAATTCTTGGATACAAATGGATATGGATTATCTTGCGATAAGAAAAGGGTGCTCAGAATAGAGGAACGCTCATTCAGATAATGCTTCAAGGCTCAGATAGCGTTGGATAGGATGGGATCAATGAAAATGACCCATGTCAAGATGTTTACCATAAACAAGTGTAAAGCGTGCACCAAAATTTTCCAAGATCAAGATAACTTGGAGTATGGATGCAGACGAAAAATGGATTGGATAAATGGTTCATGGATGAACAGATGATATGGATGGAATGTTGGCTTCATTATGGATGCGATAAGATGCTTTCTTCTGAACTAGCGCACGTAGATGCTCGATTCTACACATGATGCCTGTTTGCCAGGTTTTCATCATGGTACCTATCCAAAGTGCCATCGAAATGGTTTTCACTGGAGGACGATTTTTTTCTTTACTGTTTTCAATCCTTTTTCTGATTTTTTTTTGGATTTTTTGATCTTTTGATTTTTTTGCTATCACCAAGATGCCTGTTTGCGAGGTTTTCATCAAAGTAACCATTTTTTCAGACATTTTCTGATTATTTTTTTCTTTTTTTTTGTATTTTCTGAGAGATTTTAAGCTGATGTTGAACCACCTGGTGGTGCTGATGTTGATAATTCTGTCATAACGTGCCATCGGTATCCTGCTTGAATAAGTTGTTTTGCCAAGATACGTGCACTTGAATGCAACTTTTGAGATTCTTGATCTGCTTTGTTGATATCGGAGTTAACTCTGTCGTTGTGCACACATCGCGATAGGGTGCCTTCTGAATCCTTATGATGAAGGGTCATTGCCAACACATGGTCAATGTGAGAATTGGATATCATGCGTGGAGGTGTGGATGGAGTGTGTTTAGGAATCAAAGATGGATTGGTTGATAGTTTGGAGTCTTTGACTCTCCAAACTTGGGAAGATGAGCAGTAATGGGTGGATACGGAAGTGTATGTGGAATTAGGACCAACTTCTTCATACACTTTGTATGTTGCTTGAGAAGCTTTATTTTTCTTTTGTGGAAATCTTTGATGGATACTTGCCCCATTTTTATTTTGCCCCATTTTTATTTTTCCCCATAGTTTCTTTGACTGATGGAGTTTGATAGGGATAATCTTTCTTTGTATTTTTTGGTATCCATATGTACTTGATTTGTCCAATATGCTTCTTAGCTTCTTTTTCTTTGATAACATTCTTCATGCTTCGATTCAATTCTTTCTTTTGATGTTGGTCCCAATTCGTGGATGGGGTGATGGGTGGATGAAGATTCGTGACATGGCGGGTTGTAGTATTGACATTGGTTTCATCATAAGGATTCTTCGTGCTCCCTATGTTGATGTTTGCTCGAGACGAAGTTGCCCCCAGTATGGTGATAGTATTACTGATATGTTGAGATCCCTTGATTGTTGAGTAACCAAGGCTTTGACGCTTAGGATTGCCAAAAATCTGCATTGGTTCTAGGATACCCTGTTCATGTATGCCTAATCCTCTACCTTGATAATTCATCTGCTGAAAAAGTTTATTTGCCATAGGATATGATTTCCCTTGGAAACAAGGTGTTGCTCCTTCTGTGCTCTGTTGTGGACCTTCAAAACTGTCAGTTTCTTTAGTGATTTGATAGCTTTCCCTAAGAAAGGTAAGTGATCCAAGTTTATAAGTGATAGGATCCTCCATATGTGGGATGACTTCCTGATTGATATCTTTGGCTTGATCTTGTGAAATATCAGATTTTAATGCTTCTTCAAGAAGTGTTGATGCTTCGCTGTCTACACAAAAGTCTTCCTCATGACTCACTTCATAGGATGTTTCTGATTCATGACTTATGTACAAGCCTTCTTCTTGACCCATTTCTGATATGTCTCTGGATTTCTCTATATCTTGATCATGTGTACCAATGTTAAGAGTAGGAGACTCTTGTTTCCCAGTAATGATTTCAAGAGTATGAGACTCTTGTTTTGAATGAAGATCATCTGTGTGTCCATCCAAAGAAAGCATCTCATTGGTAGATGGAGGAGTATGTCCTATGTGGATATGATCATCATTTGCGGCATCTTGTATAGATAAAAGAGTGCCCATTAGATCATTGTAGTATCTCGGAGATACAAATTCTTGATTTTGACTAATTCTGGAATTGCTTTCACCATGCTTTTGATCAAGTTCTTGACATGGGTCAATTTCAAAGGATGGATTGTCTACAAGGGGTTCTTGGACATCGTCCTTAGGCATGGGAAGTGGATTAATATCCACTTGTTCTTTGAATGGATTTGGATCAAGTGTTGAGCTAGGGATTCCTTCAATATTTGTAACCATGAGCTCAAAGGATGTTAATATGTCGTTGGAAGGGCCATTGCTAAACCTTGATGGAAGATTTTGATCATGCTTTGGTATACCTTCTTGAGATATGTCCTCTAACTCACAAGGTGATGTAGAGACATTTTTGATATGATCATTGGTCGATGGATCAATGGGATCAAATAATTGTAACACATCTTGAAATAGATCACTAAAAAGTGGCTCTTGATGAACGACGATTTCATCAATAGATGGGGTAGACATATCTTCAATGTGCTCATTGATGGATTGATTTTGATCATTGTTTTCAACAATTTTGGTGGAGGGATTGTCAATGTTCTCAAACATAGGATCAAATGATGTTAATGTTTCTTGGATTGGATCATTGTTGGGTATCGTCAGTGAGTTTTGATCGTGATTGAAAAGTGACTCTTGGTGTATGTTGATTTGATCATTGAATGAGATGGGAACATCTTCAATGTGTTCATTGATGGATAGATCTTGATCATTGTTTTCAACAATTGTGGTGGGAATCTGTTGCAAGCTTTGTTGAGCAGGTAAGGCTTGTGTTTGCTGCTGAGCCAACAACGCTTGTTGTTGGTCGTGTTGTTTTTGTGCCAACAATGCTTTTTGTTGGGATCTTTGTTGTGCTACTTCTTCTTGGATTGATTGCAATAGTGCGTAGAATTCTGCTTGCGCTTGCGCTTGTTGGGCTACTTGAGCTGCTTGTGCTTGCTGAGCAACTAGCTGTGTAGCTTGTTGGGCTTGGAGTGCCTTTTTGCGGGAAGCTTCTTGCAACATGATGGAGAATGAATTGGTCATGTTGTATTTTGGCGGTGGTGGCGGTGGTGGTGGAATGGGAATGGTGTTGATTGTTGGGATTGCTTGGATAGTTGCCATCTGCTGTTGCGATATCGATGGCAAAATGGGATGATTTGGTATGATGTTTTGATTCGGCATGATAGATTGAATATTGTTGTGGTTGGGAATCATATTGCCTTGATTTAGGTAACTTTGATTTTACATGGGGTTACCCTGACTTAGATCAATACCTAGAGTTGTCAACATATTGCTTGGATTTTGAACAACATTGATGGGATTTGAAATGTTCATGTTCAACAAACTCGTATTTGGAATGTATGGATTTGGTGGGATAATGTTGTTTGGAAAACTCATGCATTGAGCGTTTCGTTGATAGATTTGCAGATTTGGACTTGGATTTAAATTTATCATTGGGAAAGGTGTTCCAAACTTTGGATCGGGCATACTCACATTCGTTGTACCATTGATGTTTGTATGAGATAATGCTCCCATGTATGCATTGTACAAGCTTTGATAATCAAATGGTATTGCAAGGCTTGGATAGTTTGGTTGACTTGAATTGCTCATGATGGATGGATCAAATTTATATTCCATGCTCCTCTTGTGTTGAGATCGAGTTTGAACCATAAAATGAAGATCAATTTTCAAGAATGTAAGAGATGAACCTCTAATCCTTTAGATCAGTCTAAACCTTAAGTTCAAAGAAGTGAAGAACTAGGATAATTGAAGGATCAAAGTGATGATGAGGATGAGATAACGAAAGATGAGTGATTTGGATGAATGGAACTCTTAAAGAAACTTTGAAGGAAATGCTAAACTTTTAGGACTGTGATTTGATTGATTCGTGATTGGATTGATGGTTTGACTAGGTGCGTTAAGTCAAACAAAAGTGATAAATGTAATTGTAAAACTCTAGGAAGTTTTGTTTTATCCAAGAGTGAACTCCTACAAGATGGTAGTTTGACTAAGTGCGTCAAGTCAAACGAGGTGATGATTTGATAATTTGGCTAGGTGTGTTAAGCCAAACAAGTTGAACTCGTAAACCCTAGGAAGTTGTATTATCCAAGAGAGAACTCATGTATAAGATGATGGTTTGACTAGATGTGTTAAGTCAAACAAAGAGGTTTGATTTCGCCTAAAACTTTAGCATAACAAATGACAAAGATTCCAAGAGTTGTTGGTGAGATGGAAATTTGATTGATTTTGATGGTTGAAAGATGGATGAAACTGATTGAATTTGATCCTAGACTTGACCTAGAATAACACTTCTGCTTACAAGATCTCGGTGTTGAAGGACACGCTATACTCTGAACTCGAAAAGTCTCTCAAGACGCTCCTCACGAGATTTAAGACTAAGCTTCTTGAACTTTGATTTTTTGGATTTTGATCATGTTAGAAAACACATGTGTAATCAAATTTGTCTCTTATCTTGGTTAAATGAGGTTCTTTTTATCCAAGACACTTGCTTGCTTAGGTTTTCAAACTATATGTCTAGTGTCCCATTCTCTTTCTCATCCCACAAGGTCCTTTATGCGGAAATCGAGGAAAATAGGGCAAAAGTTCCTTATGTTTATCCTTATTGGAAACAAATGATGGTAGAATTTGCACACTTAGAAACCTCTAGGAATGTGATTCCTAGGGAAAGCAAGAGTGGGCAAGTTTGTCAATAGGTATTTGTTTCCTCCAAGGTGTTTGAAATTTGAGGCTCTTGTGTATGTTTGTTTTTCAATGTTTTGAATCCAAGCAAAGTGTTTTTGATTCCAAGCACTTTTACAACCCTAGGATGATGAGGCAATATCTTGTTGGATTCCCACTTGGATAAATCCAGCTGCGCATATCTTGTGCGAATGGCTAAATGCTTGACCACACTGGCTCCCCTCCACGGCACTCACTTATTCGGGTCAGCCAAGCATTAGTACCCATGAATCTCCCATGGCATACTTTCCATTTCCACAACAAGACCGCATGTTACGTGGGGCGGCTTCAAAGGACATGACCTTTTGCACCAACAAGATAGACAAGGTTTTGGCCAATTTCTAAACAAGGGGTTCTAATTCGGGCATTCCGTTCGTGGGGGATTATCCAACATCGGTGAGAGTCCATTGCTGTCCATCTCGTCTGAATAATCCTCATGATATTGGCCTTTGTTCCAATATCCACACTTATATCCTGGGTGGAAGTCGCTTGGCTTTATTGTGTTCCCGGTTGGGTCGTTCCCTTGGGTGATTACTTTTTCCCACAAGGCAGGCCCTCTAAGATAAACAATAGCGAGCTAACATATCCCGTCGTTCACACAACCTTCATTGAAAAACAAAGGGGAGAACCTCCGCAATATATCGTGTTCACACTCGCATGTTTTGTTCAATTTTAGATCCCAAATTGAAGTGTGAAGGCAATATTTTTGACAACTTAATATCATAAAAAGACTTTTGATTCTCAAGGTCGCCGTCCGGCGCGAGAGAAGTGCATACGTCTTTTTGATGATATTACTTTGTGAAAAAGATTACAAAGCATGACAAACAATTGTTCATTTTAAGTCCAAAAAGTAGTGATGAATTCGTTTTAAGCACCAAAATCCAAGTGTGAAGGTCGCCTTGTTCAATTTTAGTCCCAAATTGAAATCTAGTAAGTGTCTAAGGTTCTTTTTAACCAACTTTGAAAAGATCAAGTCATTGATTGATTTTAAGCCCAAATTGAAAAATGAGTTAGCTAAAAACAGAAAAAAAGGGTAGTAAATGGAAGCTCTAAGATTGTTAAATCAAGCATTAAAAAATGCTATTTTCCAAGTTTTGTTTTCAAAAATCTTCAATTCCACTCTTTTTGCCTTCATTTTTGTTTCAACCTTCAACTTCAATCTAGATGTCAACCTGTATAACAAAAAAGAGACAAATTATGTGAAAACCAAATTATCGAATTAAATTCGTCCTCTAAGTATCAACTTAAATAATTCCAAATGAAAAGACGAGTGATCAAATAAATGAAGCATTAATAAAGATCGTAAAAAATAAAATAAACTTTAAAGCAAATATTAGTCAAATCTAGAGAATTTGCAAAAAAATCTCCCCTTGCTAATAATTCGCCCTTACTAAAAATGACAGCCTTTCCTTCCAATACTCTCATCTCACCAAACACAATCCTTAATCTCCCTTTTTAAGTAAGAACAAATTCCTTAATTCTTAAGTAATTGGCTTTTTAATGTTGATTCAATTCTTTTCCTCACAACTTGTTATAAAAGATTTTTATTTTACTCCCTTTCATGTCAATAATACCTAAAGAAACATCCTTGCATTTTGCTTAAAACCATAACAATCTATGACCACATTGTCCTTGCTGATAAGGACCTATGACCATCCCAATTGATTTCTGTATTTCAACGTGGAGACTTTGGACAACAAACCATAAGATCATATTGAATAGATCAGAAACTCAACTGTGCTTCACTTGGAAATTTTTTGACAACACACAATATGAAAAAAAAAGATTAAATGAAAAGCCCCTATTTTTTTTCTTAACCAGATTACAAAGGTCATTCCCCAGTTGCAGAGGCCACCGTTCTTTCTACCCTGGCATACATGTATGTAGAATGCGAAAGTATAGAGAAGTTACCTGAACTATTAGATAGAACGCCTCCAAGATAATGTGACCTTATCTAATTGCAGGATATGCATCAAATGGATTTATTGAAGAGGAGTAAGATCATCAGCAAACATCAAGAACTATCCATACGTGATTAATTGTGGGAGACCTAGGCTTTATCACCAGTGCAATTGCTGATCATGGGCCGTGAATCCCATCTATACAAATGATGCCTTAATTGCAGTCAATGTCACCAATCCCAAGAAATCAAATCAGGTCACTAGCATGGGGACATAAGTTGGGGGGCACTTTAATACCAAGATTTGGTTTGTCAGTAAGAAGAACCGCGACAATCAGGCTTAGATTTCACCATAAATGGTATGTACAAGAACATCTGTAATAACATTTAATAGAGAGGCAAGAAGGGGCGCTTCATCTATCAATCGCATATGATACGAAACCTCTATTAACACAGATCAACGTAGTAGGTCTAAGCATACAATAAAAATAGTGAATAAATGCGCTTACAAGATTTTCACTTTACTGTAAAAAAAAAAAAACGAACAAAACAGTGATATTAATATGGAGTGTTTAGCTCGTTTGCTGGGACTGCTCCTTGTCGCCTTGTCTTTTTCACTTCTAGTCACTTTCACCATGATGGCTCGATGGCTGTCAACATTGTCTTTCAATTTCAAAAAGAAAAAGCCAGGGATAGTAGGTAGCCATTTAAGCTTGGAATCGAAAGGCACCAACGTTTAATCCACATTGATTCCTCTTCTCTTTTTTTTTCTTTTTGCAGATTTCGATGTTTCTTGACTAACACTCATTCACTGGTGGCACCAAGCATAGTTTGTATGATGTACCTTTAGTCATTGAAAGCTTGAAGGAGACACCTTGGATAGTATCATCACAATACTCGCTGGCTCTGGCTCCATTTCGATTGTTGATATTCATTTCAAACTACTATATACAACAGTTTTATCGAAATCATGATATGAATTAAAGCAAAGACTCAGCCGCAGTCAAACAAAGAATAAAAATAAGTAAACTTCCTTGCTCTCTCTGGTAACACATTCTACAAACTTGATCAGCGCCTGTATATTGCCTTTTGAATGTTGAACCAAAAATCCATTAAATGTTCCTGCGCAAGCCTCTATATATCTAATGAAGCCTTGAAGATGATTTTGGTGATGCTAAAGACCAACGTACATGAAATCATCAAATAGGATAAGATAAAATGTAGAATCAAAGACTTCAGATACAAGAAGTCCAAAATCTCATTCAAGGTCACCGAACCTTTCAAGCCAGGATGATAATTCTGAACCGGAGAGAATATAGGCCCAGTGAAGAATTAAATAGACATCTATGCAAAAGGTTCAAACACAGAAAATCCTCTTCTCCACATAGGAAGATTCCGACTGGGCAGGCTGAAAACAAACGATCTGGCCTGGTGGAGTCCCAGATACGCCATAATTCCTTTTATTTATTTTTGTTACATGAATACGCGGCCATAGCTGAATACATGAATCACTTTAAAGCTTTACACAATATGAAAACAAACAGAGACTTTTAGAGATTCTATAGCACTGATGTATGACCGTGTGAAAAAAAGAAGTCAGACCGAAGAACAGAATAGCATATGGAACAAAGCAGCTAATGGCGACAAGTATTAAAAAAAAAAATTTGTTGGAAAAGTAAACAAAATCAATAATAAATTTATCAAACGATTCCAATGCTTGTGAGCAACAACCCTCCTTCTAGCACCAATTGTGGGATGATAAAATCTGTAAAATGGTTAGTAACATGGTTAGTAACATGATAAAAACAAAATAACAGAAATCACATCCTTATGAGATATTATTTCATAATTCATTGTAACTAAACATGAACAAAAACATGTAAGATATGAAATAAAACTATCCCATATTGGATTGGTGGTCCTTATGATGTAGAAAGGATGCCCTTTCCCAATCCTTGATAAGCTTAGATTGCCAAGATAATGATATAGACAATGAGATGCTTGAACTCAAGTTGCCTATAGTGTAGATGCTTGGATATGTGGCTGTTGTTGTTTGAAAGAGAGAAGCATTCAACTTATAGTTGAGCTTGAAGAGAGGAGAGGCCAAATTGATGAATGTGGGATCATTCATGGGCCCATGACAAGATGACACTTGTCAAGCTGTGAGAGGGTGAGGAATGTGCAAGTCTTGGCCAATGTGCCAATTTGAATTTGAATTTTGCATGAAAAGACATGTTTTGGGGGGATGAAAGGTGCGATAAATGCTATGTTTGACTTGTGCCAATAGCATTTAAAACCTTGTTGGAAGGGACAAGTCCCTTTTGGGGGGAAGATTCAAATTGGAAGAATATTCCATTTTGATGCCCTTTTGAATGTAATTAGAGGAATTATAAATCAAATAAATGATTTATTGGTGCAAGTGGGTGGGTTAGTTAAGAGTTTGGATTTGACTCTAGTTGAGTCAAAAGCTAGAGAATGATAATCATGATTAGAAGTTAATTAATTTAGATTAATTAACTTAGGGGATTTTAGGGATTTGACATTTGATTAAATTAGTTTGATTTATTAAATCAAATGAGAAGAACTTTAAGGATTTGATTAAATAAATTAATTTATTTAATCAACCTTAGGAAATTAATCAATAAATTGTCTTAATTGATTAATAAGAGAATTCGATGCACGATGTTAGAGCGAGATATATGATGTCAGTTTTGCATGTCTACAAATACAAACATTGAAGGACATGAGAATTATGCATGATGAGCTTATTTATATCTTTTGCGATAATAGAAGTGCAATTAACATTTCAAAGAATCTAGTGATTCATTAAAGAAAAAATATATATCAATTAGGTATCACTTTCTGAGAGAGAAGGTTATGGAGAGTGAGGTAAAACTTAAATATGTACCTACAAAGGATCAGATTACTGACATATTCACTAAGGCTCTTCCTAAAGATACTTTGGAGTATCTTTGGGAGAAGTTGGGGGTTATTGCCCCTCTTTTGAACTAGATGCATATGGAGATGCATTAGTCCAGTGGATCTATGGATTCATCTCTTATTTGGACTGAAGATGGCGGCTACCTCTTACGGGAAGTAGGTAGTTTCATGTGTAGTAATTGTGCAGAGTTGTTGAGTTGGTTGGGTGTACTCCTAAGGGGCAATATTCAGAGAAACTATATTGGTTATGTTGGTGTTTTTTCCTGTTGAACCTTGAAACCCTCTAAAGGGTGGCCAACCCTTATGCTTAAGAATTTTCAAATTTAGTTGCCAACTAACAAGTAAGGATTCTTAGGCCCTTGCTCCTACTCTTTGGGCTCTATGAAACCCAGGGGATACTCCTCATCACACTCAAGAGATATTTAGTTCTTAGAGATAAATTTTATACATAGATCAATTCCTATTCAATGCAAATAGGCAGCCTTCAACAAAGATTTGGCTGACCTGTGAACAAAATACTATCTAGTGCTAGGTATTAAGAGGAATTTCAGAGTTACACATTGTTATTGAGAGTATTTTAAATGATTCTTACTCTCATTCCAAATCCTTAGTCAGGTACATTGCTAGCTCATTCATCTACAAAATATCCTAATGAAGAGACAAGTGCTTTATCCATTGGGCTAACAGAGTCAAATCATGTAATAACCAGTAATATATTAGCCATTTACTTAGAAACTAATGGACTATTTTCATACTACATTGTAACATTCAACTCATTGTGTCTAAAACATAAATTCTTACCAAATCCTATGCTCTTCCTATAGACCTGTGACCTTATTCTAGCATTTAATCAATTAATTGAATTGAAGAAGAAATAAATCCACACAATCAATTAAAACAATTAAAGATGAAATAAAAAATTATTAACCATTTCATTCATAATTTGCAAAAATATTACATAAGAGAGTATACGCATTAGAACTTAAGATTTTGCTTCATATCTGCAGCTTCTATAAAACTATTTTTGATTACTACATATATGACTCATACCCTAGACTTGTTACTATTCTATTCATTAACATTTATACAATATGCTTCTTCTTGAGCTTAGCCTCTTACATGGACCATTTTGAGACTCAAAATTTGAACCTGTTGTAATCAACCTTCAAATCCCTTTTATAGAACAAGGGAGCAACAAGCATTGGGCTGAACTACAGTTACATTTCAATTGCATTTCAAATACAAATTTCACCAAAATTCAAAATATTCCCCTGACAATTATATGTAATCATTTGTAATACAAGGGAGAGAAAAATATCCAAAAACCATTGGCTGGACAAGACCCACCAGCATTCCAAAAGGCGTTGTTGTCACAACATCAAAATTTTGCACATTCACGTCAAACCAGGAAATGTCACCATCAACATAAAAGCATGAATAAACATAAACCCATATCATAACAAACTAGCCAAAAGGAAATAAGTTAGCAAAAAGGACCAAAAACCGAGAATCATATCAGAAAGGAAACAGGTTGCTACTTTGCATTATCAGCAGTAGAGTAAGAATGTTCATTTGGTGTCCTTATCGATAATGGAGTAGCCATCACCACCTCATCCTCAGAATCAATCAAATTAGTCACATCCATAAGATATTGGTGATAGCTTGAATCAATTTCAGATCCACTATCAGAGGGATCATCCAAGATTTCAATGGGAGAATGATGACATCCCATGTAAGCTCATTGATGCCTATTATTTCTTGCAACTTCCCTCTCAGGCCTATCAATTTTATTTTCCTTACCTTTGACCAGTTATTTTGAGACAATTTTTCTCCTTAGATGATAAGTGCGCTTGAGAACACCCCGTGTAGACTTCCTATCAACTCTTATTTTCTTCTTTGGAGTCACAGGGACCTCAGGCATATCCTATTCATCCTTGGGAGCATCACTCTGAGACTCAAGGAGATTGAGTCTCCCGGACCTTAGATTTGGGCTGACAGACACACTTACCTTACCCATTCCTGATATAGACACCACCCTTGATGTAAAAGGCTAGCACAAATTCTGCAATTACTAAGAACACTTCACACGCTCATTCCTAGACTCTCAATTCTTGCATACAAAAAATGGTGATGGAGACAAGTGTAAGATGAAATGAAGGCTACACATGTGTGAGGATCATTCTCACACATATGTGTGAGCATGGTAGAGGGCATAAGTCAAAATTCAAAGATGAGGTGGAAGCTTGGGAGAATCTCAACATTACAAGCTTCAATGCTCACACATGTGTGAGAAAAGAGTAAGGCGAGTAGAAATTTTGATTTAAAAAATCCAAATTGGATAATTTTATCCAGGTTTAAGGATGCTAATGCTTTATAGGTTAACAAAAATATTGACAATGATTCTTTTATTTTTGAAGATTGAAAAAGTTGATTCAAAAGTAGAAAATTATTTTGTTTATTTGAACTCATTTAATAAAATGCTAACTTTTGATTTTGCATGTTATTGCTTTTTTACAATGAATGTACTAAATTAAATGGAGAAATATACTCACATGAAGAAATGCAAGGAATATATTGTAGACATACATCCTTGATCCAAAAGATATTGAAAATTGAGATTCTTCTAAACATTTTATTCTATACCATTCATCTCATTATCCTAATTTTGATCGTAAACTAAAAAAAGAAAAAATGCAAGTAAACAAGTAATCCTCACCTTAATTCTAAAAATGACCATTTTTCTTTAATTATGAGAGTAAAAAATATATAATATACTTGTGGATTGAGCACAAGGAAGAAATAATTCTTGTTTTAAAATTTCAAGATAAAATTGTAGTTTTGAAGACTACAACAAGGAAGAAATTAATGCTTAAAGATGTAGAAACTTGAAAGAGTGGTGGTTGTCTTTTTTGTAACCCTAAATCATTAAGTTAGCATTTATTGGGTAGAGTAGGAAATTGTGGCTTTTTGTTTTGGTTTTCTTCCGATTTTTTTTATATTCAGTTTGGTTTTATTTATTTTGATTTTGGTCTTTTGAAGCATTGATGTGATATTGCAACCAGTTTTTGTATCCTTATTCTATCAATTTTATATCTATCATTAATTGACATGATAAAAAAATGACTTACATATTGATCTAAGAACACTTTCTAAATATCATTGTTAATAATTTTCTCTTTATTACATTCATAGGAGAATAGTTGTTAGAGTATAATATTTAATAATCATTCATCTACATATGTAATATCTATTTTCATGCTTAAGGGAGTGAATGAAATGTACAAATATTTCTTATACTTTTTCATTTGACACTTCTTACACATTGAAATATTCTTAATTTGTAAAAAAACAAATGTAGTCAAGATATCAAGTCTCAAAATTGTTATAACAATAAAGGAATTGACAACTAAAGTTGACGTAAACCTAATAGTAGATATAAGTGTTTGTGGTATGAGATAAATAAATAAAAATAAAAGATATTCCTAATTAATCAAATAAAGGCATGTTTAATGAAATTCATTTTCATATTGAAGACAAACTCTTCTTGCATGGGTGTTAAAATGTTAGAAACTTGGCATTTAAAGTTATTCTAGCTAAGTTTATAAGTGAAAGAAGGAAAAGAATCACATGAACACATTGGATGAATATTGTAGTTTCATTAAATTTTTGACCTGCTCTAATTTTTGTATGGATATTTTTTAGCATGTCTAGATGCACGAGTTTTGAAAATTATAATATAGATAGTCTTTCCATTATAAATTATTTTGGATTAGATGGTTTTAATTATATTTTTGAAAGTTAAGGAATGATTTATTTAATAGGATCATGGCTATTGATGTGGTGTTTCTAGGTGGGAGATTTTAAAAATTTCATGACTTTGGAGTTTCATTTGAAAAACAAAATCTTTTTTGTGTTCAAGTGAGGTGGGGCATTTGTTGTAACCCCTCATACAATGCCCCCATTTTTTCCTAAATTAGGGACCCTTCCTTTTCTAAATATTTTTGAGTCATGACTAGTTTATTCTCTATTTGCATGTAATTATAAACTTTGTAACTACCTATCATGCACTATTGTTATATCACATGTTTATCTTTGGTACTTTGTCACAATCCTTTTAATTGATGCATATGACATTATAACTAATCGAATTTGTTAGTCTTGTTTGATTTGTTGGTCTACTAAAGTTTATCATATACTTGTCACATTTCTTTTTGTTGCATTTTTGCAATTTTTCATGTTTTGGTTGGAAAATTCACCTCTATTGCACTCTATTACACTTGTTAGAAATTATTATTTTGTTGCACTTTGTTACCATGTCGTATCTTATCATGTCCTTTTCAACAAATTCATTTTTGCGTATATCCTGCAATCATGGCATTCCATGAGATCACATTTCTTTGAAGCATTTGGTCAAAGAGTTCATGTGCCTTGTCTGTGCTTCCACATTTTGCATACATGTCTATCAGAGAGTTTCCTTTCTTTTTCGCTGCAATAACTATATTCCATACTAGGTTCTCTTTATTTTAATCCGTTCAAATTTCTGCAATGCGGCAAAGGTGATTTGAATTTGCTTATGAGCGGGAGTTGGGTGGCTAACTGCTGACCGTTACAGTTTATGGGAATGCTTCGAAAACAAAAATAGGAGTTGGCGGAAGCAACAGATTACATGGCCCCACACCAGCCACCTAAGCGGGTCAACGCTTAGAGTGTGCTAGTTAAGCCAACCCTTCAAACAATTTATATTATAACGCCACAGAATATGGGTACACTTTTAGATATGAATGAGATTGATTAATATTCACCGTTTAGTGTTCCCCAAGGTTATTACATTATATTCGGTAATAGAAGATAGATGTATCTTAATATTTCATCTGTGTTAAGACAAAACAAGGGTCGTTTGATGCAGATTGATGGTATGCAACAACCCTAATCACGAAGCATTGCAACAAAGGATGGTAGAGGAAAATTTTACTTGAGGTTCTTTTTATTATTATGTTATATAGATGTTATTTAGGATTTTAAAAAACTATCTTCTTTTGTCTATGGTGAATTTTTTTAAAAAAAATTATTCCAAATACAAGCAATAATTATTTAGACATAGTGATTATTTTAAAATATCTCTAATTTAAATATCTTAAATATATTTTGAGAAAGGATATCATATTAATTTAAGTTATACTATATAAAAATATAATATATATTATATATTTTATAATAGAAATGATTATATATAAATATAATATTCTATATAATTAATGTATAATATTTTTTAAATTAGTACACATTAAATTATATATAATATAAATTATATTTAGTATTATATAAATATTATATAATACTATAAAATTATAAATTCATTTTACAAATAATATTTTAGTTATATATTTTTTGCTCTAAGAAAATTCAGGGCTAGCAATTCACTACCACTAATTCACCACCGAAAAATTCATTTAATGCGATTAATTATGGTGGTGAATTGTTGGTGGTGAATTTGTCGTATGCCATTATATATATATATATATATATATATATATATATATAGAAGAAGAGAGAAGAGAAGAAAGAGATAGAGAGAAATAAGAGCGGTGAATTTTCCGGTGAATTTGTCGTATGCCATTTTATAGAGAAAGAGATAGAGAGAAATAAGAAATAGGCGAAGATAGATATGGAGAGATAATGAGAAACATAGGAGATTAATTATCTTTCTGATTTAGAGGTTTTGTTCTAATCATGTTTGGATTCCTGTAAATGGATGCATAATTTATTGAAAATGATCACTTCTTAATTGAGACCATTGTTGAAAAAACATCATTTGCCAAATTACCTACCAATTGACCTCATGTACTACACAAATATGTACAAAATAGAGACCAACACTTTCTCTAATTGACCTTCCACACCTCTTCGGCATACCCATTGCACACCAAGGTGCAATTGCTAGTTAAAATTTTATTTGAGTTTCTAGAAAGTTCAAAGTCAAATACCAAAACCTAAAGAATCTTATGAATTTCAAGCAAACACAATTTTATAATTTTAATAAAAAATGAAGTTCAGTCAATTTTTTTAAAGGTAAATTTGAAATATTTATAAATTTTTCTATAAGTTTATAAGAAGTTCGAAATTGCATAACAAAAACCCAAAGAGTATTAATGAAATGATTTGATTGCCTAAGCAAATGAAATTGGTAGTTAGAACCCAAGCATTCCCAAGTAGCAAAAGCCCACAAATAGCATGCAAACTATGAAGCACAACAAAGTGCAAAGGAAAATGGAAAGGCGCGATAACCTACAGAGAATGCGAGGAAACTGTTTGACAAAATGCCTCGCAGAAGAAAATGGAATGGCATGATAACCTTCATAGAATGTGAGGAAACTATTTGACAAAATGCAAAAGAAAATGGAAGGGTTCGACAACCTACAGAGGATGCGAGGAAACTGTTTGACAAAATGCCTCTCGATAAAATGTCTGATTAAAGGCTACACAGTTACTGTAGCAACCTTATCATGCAATTGTTGTTAGATATTGTGACGATCTTAGAAACAAGGAAATCTCTATCAAGTCACCTTCAACTGAAATCCTACCTTGATTTTCAAGAACTGCAACACAACTCTATTTGCCTTTTTTTCTTCTGCATTCTTGTGGAAAAAGAGAGTCACTCTCTTAGGGATTCTCTTGATATATTGCTTCCTATAGAAAACTAATTTCATTACTCAACTACCAAGTTGTGTATCACAACTTCGAGTATAAAGGGAGGATCCAGAGAAAAGTGGTTAAGCAAGCTATTTTGGTAATTTCATTCTATGTTCACCCCCCAAGAAAGAAGACAAGGCACCACTACTTCATTTAATGGATGAAGACTTTTGTTTTGAATCGTCTTGTCTTTTTCTACTCTCGTCCTCCTTTTTCAAATTCTATTGATATCAACCCATGTTCTACAATGCTCTCTAATTTTGAAGGATTTTATTTCTAAATAGATTTATAGTTTTTATATATAGTATTGATATATTGTGTGTTGAGTATATAGCAGAAAAAAAAAAATGAGATTCTATGTTTTTGTCTAAGAGCAGCAACTCTATTTTTCTTGTGTGAGCAATTATGTTTTTTCTTGTATCTAACTTTATTACCATTACTTATTATTTGTATTGCACTATGTAATTTCTTTGAGTTTATAATGAAAAAGCTAAAGCTCCATGTTGATTAATTAAATATGTGTTTGAGTTTTGTTTTGTATTATCTATCTTTTATTTTTTCTTCATTTGGCATCATTGTCTTGAATAATGACATATTCTTCTAGTACAAGTCTTGAAAGTTCATAGATTCCTAAGTTTATTGATAAAAATTATGAATATTGATCAATCACAATGAAGGCTTTTTTTAACTCTCAAGATAAATGGGAGTCTGTAGAGAAATGGTTCTTTGAACCTATAGATGCAACAACATACAATGCATTATCTCAAGTAGAGAAGGATTTTCTCAAGAATAATGAGCTGCAAAATATGAAGGTGCTTTGTGTAGGGGTAAAAGAGTGGATCCTCTACAACATCCTAGGGTTTCACCTAGAAGGAAGAGGGTTTTCTTTCACCTCCAGGGGCACCTAGTCTTGTGATTCAGTTAGATATTTAGGGATTGAAACCCTAAAGGGGAGTGAGATGTGTGCGAAAGTGTTGAAATGTGTTATGGAAATGTAACTACTTAACCTAAACTAATCTAACTTATGCTTCTAGAAAAAACATGATGTAATATAATAGAAATGAAAGAAATAAGAGTAAACTAGCATAACAGAACATAAAAGTGCACCTGGAAACCAAAGAGGAGTGGAACTGGGATTGTGGAAGTCACTGGAAAATTTGAAAATCAGGGTTTTGAGTTGTCTGGGACACTTACGCCTAGTGGGGCAACCTAGTCAATTTTTGAGAACTCTGCTCCGGGAATCATATCTGCCAACTGGGTCCCCGAATCTCTAACTTTCAGTGTCAGAAAGCCTCAATGGGATTGGCGACCTAGTCCCTTTCTGTGTTTTTGAGAAACCGAAAGTGGACTTAGGTGCCTTAGGTCTGTATTCTGCTTCTTCGCGGGAATCCTATCCAAAACCTACAAAATAACTTGCCAAATAGAATTTATTTGGGTTTCTAATGTGGGGTTTGCCTTGGTCAAACCCCTAATTTGTATTTAAACTTGAAATGAAATGGAAATCTGCATAAAATCTAGCCCTAAGTGTGTCTAGAACTAGGAAAACTTGAAACAAAGAAAAAACCCTATTCTATTGTGCTAGAATAAGATGTACGTAAGAGATTTGAAATGATGCAAGACTATAAACCTTAGAAATCCTACAACATTGCAAATGAAAACAACAAGGAATGAAAATGGGATGCAAACCTCAAATATGCATGTGGGTTGAAGGTAGAAGATGGAGGCACTTTGAAATAAGTCTTTAGGAATGATTTGGTGGCTAGTTGCACCTCCTCAACTTAGATTTCTCCATGAATCTCCATAGGCATCTATCTTCAACCTTGTCAATGTGTGATCTTGGATGTGAAGTGAGCTTCCAGACCTACAAAAAGCCCTAGTTTTGTTGTCTAAAAGCTTCAACTTTTGTTGTATGAGAGATGAGTCTTCTTGAGGAAGATGTTTTTTGCACTTGAGTTTGGAGTTGAGTGTGAAAAATGAGGAAGAGAGAGAGACAAAATGACCTAAAAACAAGTATATATAATCAACATGACCTAATCATCAAAAATTTGGACCTAAGAAGTCGACACCCATCGGGGATTTTTGGTTAATTATTGATTTTCCCACTTGAAACTTGAAAAATCCTCAAAAAGGACTAGGTCGCTAACTTGGGTGACCTAGTCCCACTAAGGGATTTTTAAGTGGGAATGGTACTTTTTGAATGGTTTTGATATGATTTTTCAGAATTTGAATGATCCCTTGGGTATAACAGGCCTCCACATCAAAATTAACAACCTTAGGGGCCTATAAATGTTGTTTTAGGGAGAAATTTGGTGAAATTGGACCTAAAGTACGACCAAAATGGCACAAAATTGTCTTTTTCTTCAAAGGTATATAATTTTTGGTGACACATTTAGTCCCCACTTTAGCATCCATATTAATTTACATGCATTTATAAGCTAGAGGACTCTAAAACAAACAATGCACCTTCATTTTCATAAAAGGATACTCATTTAAAAGGCAGGACAATGAAGCCCCTACTGTAGTTATCTACAAAACCACAATATTAGGAACCGCGTCCTGCAACACGGATTCATTAGAAGTCCTAGAAATCCTCTTATCTAATCCATAACGATCAAATTTGAGGGTAGGTGTATGCCGCCCCTTGATTCCGCTTGCTTTACGGAGGTGGAATCAAGGTATTCGTCTAGCCACATCGAATAAGGGCATGCATATCAGGGGGAATTTCCAAGTACCATGCCTCATACTGATGGTGATTGATGATGTAAGGCATGGAAACACGATTTTGATGCAACAAACGACATCAAAAATGGAGTTCACTAGCACCCAAAATGTTAATTTTAATGAAAAAGCACACTAAAAGATTAACAAAGTGAAAAGGTACAAATGTGCACATGTGTGTAAAAGTGAGTTAGTTAAAAAGAAAATGAAAAAGAGTAACATTCACTTAATTTTCTCATTTACCTTTTGCAGTGTTGAAGAGTGACGATGAGAGAGTGACAACATGCCTAGCACACGTGGTTTTACTCTCGTGAGGTTGGATGTTTTGTGCAACCAAGTGGCGAGCGACAACCACCAGTATGAGATTGGTTGATTCTGGAACCTGTAATTTGTGATTTTTCAATTATAGGATGAATTTAATGCTTATTTAGAGTATATTAGGGTTCTGACATTTTTTTTTTGCAAAGTGTCCCTTTTGTTCGCAAAGTGTTTCGATTCTTCAGAAAGTGTCCCTTTTCTTTGCAAAGTGTCTCATTTCTTCGCGAAGTGTCCCAAAAGGGTTCTAAAGTGTCTAGGGCCATAGAAAAAGCATACTAGAATAACATTAGCACACTTTCTTGATGAATTAGAGTAAAGTTAAAGAAATTAGATGATTTAGATAGCAAATTATGAGACTTTATACAAGTATCAACATGGTCTCGGTAGCGGTTAGGCAAGATACAATTGATTTTCCTCAGAGACTTGGCTCCAACCCTATCACCAATAGAGATAAACCACTTACAGGTAGTGGGGATCTATTCAGGCTACCTTATGCCACTGATGAGATACCATGATGTGATGTTGATGGTACTATGCGAGAGGTGAAATGTAGATACCTACACGTTTCACCTACCCATAGGAGAGATGATGATTACATTGGAGGATGTCCATTGCATTCTCCGAGTTCCTATTCGGGGAGAGCGTGTACGGCTACAGAGGGGATAGTCCTTTCTGGAGCAGCGGGCATATATGCAGTACTGCTTAGAGGGTCTTGTTCATGATGACAGGGTAGCCGGATGGATAGATCTATCGATGCTACTATATTCATGAGCACCCATGGTGAGATGGATCATGATGCATATAGTAGCACTGGTTCTATTGTCGGATGGGCGAGCAACACATCTGGAGGGTGGACTGGTACTCCTGATATGAGGCATGGTAAAGCATTAGACAGTATATGCCCGGGGCTGATGCATTCTGGCACATATGTACTATGATCTTGGGCGGTTCATTTTCTGAGAGCTAGAAAACATGGTGCACTACACTCTTCTATAGATATGGTGCTTAGAGCACATCACATGCACATGACCAGTGCGCTTCCCATTTTCGACAATAGTGGGCTATCCATGAGCATTTAGGTATCCATTATGATGAATATGGTAGTACGTCGAGCTTCACTTTTGGAGAGTGAGATTCAACGAACTAGACGAGGAGAATATCCTATGGAGGCCATACCAGCTTGTCCTCCAGTGGCCTGATTATACCAGAAAACTCATGAGATTATAGATGAGCAGGTTCTTGGTAGGTTAGCACAATCACATAGTGTGACCATTTTACTATGATCAGGTCATGAGATAGTTTGGACAGGTACAAACACTTCCATAGGCATGAGCATCATTCAGGAGGTCTATTTGGAGTGCACAAAGGCCAAGAGACATAGCAAGATTCACACTAGACGATGTCATCAAGAGTGAGTCAGACTATTCAGATCATGACCAACCACCGGTTAATGATGCAAATGATGTGGGGGACACATGGGACCAAGAGGAGTGGTGGAGAGCCTCGAAAATAGAGCCAATGTTCCTTGCAAATGAGCTAGTGGGAGAGGCCTAGTCGATACTAGATGAGGGAGAGGAGAGGGAGAGAGAGGACATGGTTGATGAGACACGGTATAGCGCTGCATAATTTTTTATAGATATCATCAATGAGGATTATGATGAGGACAAAAATCCAGACTATGATGATTAGGAGGGAGATGATGAGGAGGAGGAGAGAGTGGAGGAGCCACCCTTGAGTGGGGATGATGATGTCATGGTTGAGGACCAGGATGAGCGAGGAGAGCTCTCACCTATTTATAGGACTTGATCTCATATAGGAGCAGTAGCAGGTGCCAACACTCACTATTGATGGGAGGCAAGTACATCATCCATGCCCCCTACACAGGATGAGGTGGAAATTCCACCCTCTACTAGAGATATAGGTGATGAATTTTTTTTTTGGTTGATGTATTTTATTTGTGATTTAATGCATATATACTTATATGATGATGTGTTACTGATGAGACTCTTATTTGATTTTTCTAGGGCATGCAGAGGGTTAGCGAGAGATCCTGCATGAGGCAGGCACAAAGATAGTGCCAACAACCTTCGACGAAGAGGATATGGATACTAACTACATGCCCCCACCTATCATGGAGCGAAAGCCAGAGACCCTGAGACCCTTCATGAGATTGTGGGCAGCCTATGAGGGCCTGAGGAGGCAGGTTCACCAAGTGAGAGCTACACTACAAGCATAGTAGTCACTGCCTCCAACAAAGGTGGAGAGATTAGAGAGAGAGTTGTCATAGGTATGAGTAGAGAGGGACGAGATAGTAGGTGAGCACTGATTGGCACTTGTGTGGATGGGAGGATTAGAGTATGCACTCAGAGTTAGCAGATCAAAGTCACGATCATGCACAACTGTCTCTTGATGCCCTACTACTGATGCAACACAAGTACCAAATTCTGAGGGATCTGGTAATCACAGTCCATAGTGACACTGTGTATTATGATGATATGTATAAAAGACTTTTGATATATATATATATGCATTTAGATTTTTCGATGATGTAATTTAATTGTGTGGATGTTAAATGACAATGTGATTAATTAAATAGTTTAGTATTTAATCAATAGCAACATGATTTAACAGAATGTATGTGATGCAATTAAAACACATGTAGAATGTATTGTTAGATTTAAACATTAAGTTTAATATGTTATGCATTTATGATTATAAAGAACATAACACACAAAAGGGGGACGAGGTTGAATAATATGAAATCTGAAGTAATTGTAAAAAGGAATTAAACAATCACTTTAGTGTTTGGGACACAAACATGATGATGTGTCAAGAAGGAAGCAATGAGATAGCCCATAGGATAGAAACCAATAGCAGTAACAACACTGCTTTATAAATCATACCATTCAAGAGGGGATTAGACATAATGCCCAACAAAAATGCACAACATTAATGGGATCATGAAGAGACGTACCATCACACTAGGTTAAGGTATAGGCACCAGGTCCATAATTGGAGTTGATCATGTAGGGACCAAGCCAACTAGGACTAAATTTACCTTTGTCGGCATATTAGATCCAAACCCCACACAAAGAATGGCCGGATAGGTATTTGGGAACGAAGCTCTGAAGCAGGAGCGTGGATCAAATGACTATGTTCCTAACATCACTTAACATATGCATAACAATATTTTTCCATGTTTTTTCCATAATATCCCATATGTAGGAGCTTTTGCACTAAGGTCTTTCCTCCAAAATGTCCTCCACAATTACCAGAATGGGCTTGTTCGAGGGTGATATGGGTTTCAACATCCATGAGGCATTGTAGAAGGATTCCATTGAAGGATCGTTAGTACAATGTGTCTGCAAGGATGATATACCTAGTGGCTAATGTTTTTAAGGGTTGACGGGTATTTTTAGTGGTGGGTTTAGGAATGGTGCCATCTTTTAAATAATTGTAGATGGCATCATACCATTCACACAGATTATCAAAAAAAGTGGGATAGATATCAGGAGGTTGATCATTGATGGAGGGTTTCATAATAGGATGAATGGTGAAGACTATCTGCTTAGAAGGGTCAATATGAGAGACAAGAGAGGTTGCAATAGCCATTGCATCCGCATGGTGATTATCTTTTTGAGGGATGTTATCAATGGTAAAGAAGTCAAACTTGTCTAATAGATTAAAAACAAGCTCCTTATATTGTGAGAGTTTATCATGTTTAGTTTGATAGAGACCGTTAATATGTTTAATGACTAATTGTGAATCACCATAGATCTTAATATTTTTAACCCTCAAGACAAGAGCAACACGTAACCCAACGAGTAGAGCTTCATACTCAGCTATATTATTTGTACATAGTAAATTGAGATGATAGGATAAGGGAATAGGCTTACCAACAAGTGGAATTAAAATAACTCCAACACCAGAGCTTGTTCGACACTTGGATCTGTTGGACTCAAGGGAACACTAAGAGGGGGGGGGGGGGTGAATTAGTGTTCAACAAATCTTAACTTTCATTAGTCTAAAACTTATACCATTCTGTCATTGCATTAAAAGAAAGATGCAAACATTCAAAGAAAGATGCAATCATTCAAAGGAAACATTCATAACACCATAACACACAGATTTTTGCGTGGAAACCCTGTTAGAGGAAAACCACGATGAAGGTTAATCCACAACTTGAGTACTCAAATATATTTTTTTACAAAAGAGAATGCACTTGCATTCAGGCACACTACCTAGAGTTCACTGCTCAAAGAGAAAGGCTCACTTCCTTACAAAATTCTGATTAAGACCATCTGAAGGGTGAACTGAGATAGTAGCATCTACTTATGCCAAGTTATAGTTTTGATGAAGCTCATAGATTCGATTCTGGATCTGCTTTCTGACTCTGTACTTCGCTCTACTCTACTCTGCTCTTTTCTACTCTTCGCATCACTTAGAGACCAATTTGCACTACTACTCAGCTGAATTTTGCACCATATTCATGTTTCATATACCATTCACACCAAAATGATAGAATTGATCTCATATATATATATCCGCTAACAAGGATTTATTCATCCATCAATTGACTTCATGAAGTATTAAGTTACTTTCATCTTGTCGGCTAGATCTGTGCCACTAAACCTTTATGCACATCCTCCAAATCCAGTTAAGACAAAGAGAGGACCCAAAAAAAACTTAATTGAGCAAGAAGACTTTTAATTAATTACATCTTATACATCCGTGATTACTATACTTGCTAGGTCAGCCTTCTAGCATAGGTAATCAACAAATTAGTGCACCAGATCTTCTAGATCATGTACCAGTGAGTGCACATCTAAAAAATCCTTCACCAATGTATTGCAAACATTAACAGACCTTAATCAAAGATCCTCAACTCAAAATATATGTTCGGTAATGTGTTCACATCAACTTTTATGCCTGAAACCAGATGCATTGTTCTTTACTCTATTCTATCAGTAGGAACCAAAACTATATTATATACCAGATGTAAGACTTAGGATTCCATTTAAGTTGCTTAAGGAGCCATCAATGACAACACTTATAGGCCATATGCCAACAATCTCCCCCTTTGGCATTGATGGAAACACTTAGTGAAAAATGACTAAGTGTCGGAATCATTATTGTTATACTGCCAAAACGTTTTACTGCACTTTCTCCCTCTCATATTTATAAGGCATTCTCTCCTCCTATACTGCATTCTTTTCTCCCTCTATAGGGCATTTTTCACTGCATTCTATCCCCCTTTGACATCAATGACAAATCATGGATACCATATGCGAAACAAACAAAAAGTGATATTGACAAGATAGTGACAAAATATGTGTTCAAAATCCTCAAGGCTTCAAAATATTATCACATATATGCCGATAGTTCTCCTCCTTTGATCAAAACTTCAAAAACTTGAAAATAATTTATTGCTAGCTTTAGAAGATTATCTTATGGTTTTTCTTCACTTTCAAAAGGAATTTCTTGCAAGCATCTATTGTAATTCCAATGATAATGATGAAGCTATTGTTCTTGGAAGTCTTGTTAACAATTTCAATTAGAGATTCAAGAATTATAATTGCTTCTTCTAGTTTCTCACCATTCCTCAATATTTCAGTTAGAGTGTTCTTGGAGAGTTGAATTTTTGTGTGTGTTGACTGTATTCCCGGATTCTTTTCCCAACGGTGCCATCCGGATCCTGAGATATGTCAAATCTTTTACCAATGTCATTCAATTTTGTTTCAATCTGATCCAACTTCTCTTTTTAATTGCTGACTGCATGGGGCCAACGAATGCAATAGTTGTAGATGTCAGTGGTTGAGTTTATGCATTGCCTGAACTCATTCATTTTCTTCTTCAGTTTGGAAAAAGATAGTCTGAATCACTCCTTCAAGTGAGAGATAACTTCATCAACTTCCTTTTCTTGAGCTTCAGAATTCAATGTTTCTTTGTTGCATTCAATCCTTTCATTGGGCAATTTTTTTTGCAAGCTTTCCAATCTAATCTTGCATTGCTCAACATGAGCATTTAACACACTTAGAATCATTTCTTGATCATATGATTGTCTGACAGACCATAACCTAGCTATTTTTTGCATTCCACCTTCTCCTTGAATAAGCTATTGTAGCTTTTCTTTTGTCAGATCTTCTTCTTCCTCACTACCTTTTTCTAGTTCAGATTCATTTTTTCAGTGGATCCTCAATTTCTTCATCAGATTTTTCATCGAGAATGTCCACAATTTCTTTTCTTTTCCTTTTCCCTCAATTTTGGGAACTTTGCTTTCTGGAGGGTTGTATTCAATAATTTCATTTCCTCTTTTATACCCTTTATCAATGCCACTGGAAGAGGAACCAATTTCAACTAATCTTACGGAAAGGGAAATATTGACTAAACCACACTTTTCAAGAACATTCTTAAAGAAATTTTCAAATTCTAAATCCCAATTAGCCAAGCTTTTAGAATACAAGTATATTATTCGCATACCGTTTTGTTTGATTTCCATACCACATTGTCGATTTTTGGCAAGCAATTCAAGAAATACATTACTAAACATGTAATAAAAGTATCAAACTTGAAAGGGTAACCTGTCTCCTTTGATATTTGTACATTCTCCATGAGTTTATCCTTTAACAACCCACATAGGTCAAAGTCCTGACCTTCAATTATCATCTTGTGAGAAATATAGACTACGCCAGTCGATGTGGCTCCTTCTCAATTTCTATAGAATATCTTATATGTTATTTCATGTGCAATGTACTTTGTAATAGGATTCTTGATTCTAGAAATTATCAAGGCCCTCTGATATCTGATTATTCTGGTTAGGGTTTCAACCTCTTTGTTCTCGATAGATT
Organism: Sequoiadendron giganteum; assembly: GCA_007115665.2. Classification (NCBI taxonomy): domain Eukaryota; kingdom Viridiplantae; phylum Streptophyta; class Pinopsida; order Cupressales; family Cupressaceae; genus Sequoiadendron; species Sequoiadendron giganteum. The sequence continues at coordinate 1,104,397 of CM021100.1, read as the reverse complement.
TATTCCTTGGTATATCTCCGAATTTACAAAATCCAGTTAAATTATCAATTGCCTCCTTTCAGATGATGTAAGGTTTGTCCAAAGTTAAAAAATCATCACGTAATCTGCTCAATATGAATTTCATGAATTCTCCATTCTCAAAGTACGAAAACTTGCTCCACATATCCAAATTCCCATGTTTATCTTTGCTCAATTTCTTTAATTCATCAAGCAATCAAAAGATCCTCATAGACCTAATCTTTCCACTGTTATATTCATCTAGAGTGATAGACCCTTTGATTTTTTCCATTTTATTTTCGTATATAGGATTTGCAACCGCACACCAAATTGTATGAAGATTTTGAGAATAATTTGAAATACCTAATAAATTTTGAGATTTGCCGATGAATCAATTTTACCGCTTCGTAATTCTTCTCTTGAGTGCTCTCCTTCTTTCCTTCTTCAATCCAAAGTGAAAAATGATGGTTTTGACTTGACTTTTATAGCTTGCCCGTGTGAAATAAATGTGTTTTCCCTAGATTTTCCAGAAACTCTATTTTCCCAAGCAGCGACAAAAAAATCTTCTACGAACCTACGAATTGTCTGAATTTTCTTGGCCAAAGTTATCCAAAATTTTTGTACATCATAAAAACATTTTCTCGATTGTTCTGCTCATTCCAGTACAATCCATCGATAGGGGAGGAAATATTTTCTTGAAAGACTCCCCTAGGCCAGTGGCCTGAAATCAATTACTAGAATACTTATCGAAAGCAGGTTCCGGTATGGAACCTTCTCCAGCATCATAATAATTCTTCCTTATCCATGTATTCTTCATTTGATCTTTGATTTCATCCGTAGTCACTTTTTCTTTTCCTTTATCATTTTTCTCTATATTTCTGCCTTTGTATACCGAACCTCTTTTGTCTACGTTTTTGCTTCTGCAGAATCTTGCAATGTGACCATACTTATTGTAATTTAAGCACACAATTATTTCTTGTCCTAACCAATCATTCCAATGACTTCTTCTAGATCTTCATTGATTAGCAACATGCCCAAGTTTCCCACATGTGTAGCATTCAACATTTTTCCTATTAAAAGAGTAACTTGACACATTTCTGCATTCAATTGATTTATGACCAAACTTTTTATAATTGAAACACTAACTAGAGAAAATGATGAAACTCTTGAATTCATATTACTTCTACACTAAAAAACCATATGACCAAATTTATTACAAGCAAAACAATACCCATTAAAATTTTGTGCATTAGGTTGTCTTATCGAATACCTTCCATTTTTGTTCTATTTGAAATTATTTTGACCTGATCTAGAACTTTCTCCCTTTTCATATCCAAGACCTCTCTTATCATTTGCACTCTTCCATCCTTGAGTCATCTCATCAAGTTTTATTGAGCTGATCTTAAAATTTTCTCTGTATTCATTTGCAATGACAAGATCATTCCTAAGAGTAGCAATATGTTTATCAATTTCTTCTTCATTGTTTTTGGTTCTTTGTAGTTCACTTTCCAACTAAGTGAATTCCCCTTTTATTCTACTACATTCATCAGATTTCTCTTTCAAGGTTTGAGCAAGATTTTCCTCATTTTTCTTCCTTTCTTCAATCTCTTTAGTCATCTTCATTATCATAGATTCCATCTCATGTTTTAGGTTTGTATTGTCTCTAGCAATCTTTTGACATTCTTCAGTTATTTCCATCAAGGTTTGATTCAAGTGAGCATCATCAATATTTTCATTCTCCTTCTGCTATATCTGATCACATAGATCCTTTCTTTTCTCCTTGGATTTAACAATATGATCTTTCAATGATAGGATGAATTTCTCAACATCTCTAAGATTTTCTTTCAATTCTTGAACTTATGCTTTAGACTGATCAAGGTCATCAAGTGCCACCAGAAGTTGTTGTTGAAGACTACCAGAGTCCATCACATTCCAAGATCTACCTCAACCTGCAAAACTTCTTCAAAGGAACTGTGCTCTGATACCAATTTTTGGACTCAAGGGAACACTGAGAGGGGGGGATGAATCAATGTTTAGAAAATCTCAACTTTCATTAGTCTGAAACTTATACCATTTTGTCATTGCATTAAAAGAAAGATGCAAGAATTCAAAGGAAACATTCATAACACCATAACAAACATATTTTTGCATTGAAACCTGTTAGGGGAAAAACCACAGTGGAGGTTAATCCACAATTTGAGTACTCAAATATAATTGTTTACAAAAGAGAATGCACTTGCATTCAGGCACACTGCCTAGAGCTCACTTCTCAAAGAGAAAGGCTCACTGCCTTACAAAATTTAGATTAAGACCATCTGAAGGGTGAACTGAGATAGTAGCATCTACTTATGCCAAGTTACAGTTCCGGTGAAGCTCATAGATTCGATTCTGGATTTGCTTTCTGACTTTGTACTTCGCTCTGCTCTGCTCTGCTCTTTTCTGCTCTTCGCATCACTTAGAGACAAATTCACACTACTAATCTGCTGAATTTCACACCATATTCATGTTTCATATACCATGCACACCAAAATGATAGAACCAATCTCATATATATATCCACTAACAAGGATTTATTCATCCATCAGTCGACTTCATAAAGTATTAAGTTACATTCATCTTGTCAGCCAGATCCACCACTATATATTTATGTGCATCCTCCAAAGTCAGTTAAGACAAAGAGAGGACCGAAACAAAACTTAATCGAGCATGAAGGCTTTTAATTATTACATCTTATACATTCACGATTACTATACTTGTCGGGTCGGCCTTCTGGCACAAATAATCAACAAATTAGTGCATTGGATCTTCTAGATCATGTACCAGTGAGTGTGCATCAAAAAAATCCTTCACCAAGGTATTGAAAACATCAAAAGACCTTCCTCAGAGATCCTCGATTCAAAATATATGTTCGGTAAGGTGTTCATATCAACTTTTGTGCCTAAAACCGAATGCCTTGTTCTTTACTCTATTCTTCTGGTATGAACCAAAACTATACTATAGACCGGATGTAAGACTTAGGATGCCATTAAGGTTGCTTAGGTTTCCATCAATGACAACACTTACAATCCATATGCCAACAGGATCCATCAAAGTATAACTCCCATGTAGGAATGTTTATAGTAAATGCAATATCATCAAGGAAAGAATCATTGGTGGGTAACACTAGTGGTGAAGGAGCATCAACTAAATGTCGATTAAGACTTGACCTTTAATTGGTCTTTGAGAAATGAACGTAAGGTCAAACTCAATTAACAACATCACCCATTTAGCGAGACGTCCTGATAGATCTATTTTAGTGAAAAGGTATTGTAAAGGGTCAAACTTTGTCATCACGTGTACTTCAGCATTTAGTAAGTAATGTCACAACTTACTAGTAGCGAATAAAAGAGTGAGACATTGTTTTTTAATTATACAGTAATGACTCTCATAATTAAGGAGCATCTGACTAATATAATAGATAGGATTATCTTTACCGTTGGAAATTGGAATCCTTTTGAGCCAACAAGGCAACAAGAGCATGAGCAGAAGTAGCAATATAAAGGATAAAAGGTTGATTAGGTATAAGAGGCTGTAAAACAGGGGGAGTTATAAGGTACTCTTTCAAATTTTCAAAGGCTTGTTTACAATCATCATTCAAATGGAAATTGACATCCTTTTTAAGGAAATGAGTAAAGGGTAACGTATGATCGGCTAAGTAAGCGACAAAATGATGAATGACTTGTATCTGTCCTTGTAACATACATAATTGGGAAAAGTTACGAGGATGTGGCATACTGATGATAACATGAATTTTATTTGTATCCACCTCGATGCCTCTGTGAGATATGATAAACCCTAAAACATTACCACTATCTACTCCAAAGACACACTTTTTAGGATTTAGGCGCATGTTATACTTGCATATACGCTCAAAGAATTGACAGAGGATATTCACATTATCTTGGTAGGTTAAGGATTTGGCAATAATGTCATCAACATAGTATTCTAATATTTTGGTAATATAATCATGGGGTATTAAGGTCATTTCTCGCTGGTAAGTAGCATCAGCGTTCTTTAAACCAAAAGGAATCATAACCCAGCAAAACCTGTTCCAAGCGGATGTAAAAGTTTTCTTGTATTGATCTTGTGGGTTAATAAAAATTTGGTTAAACCTTGAAAATCCATCCATAAAGGATAACAAAGCATGCCTAGCAGTGGAATCCATGATCATATTGATGTTAGGAAGAGGAAAGTCATCTATTAAAGAGGCCTTATTCAAGTCTCTAAAATCTGTACATATCCTAACATGAATATCGGGTTTCGCCACCACGAAAATGTTTGAAATCCAAGAAGAATAATCAATTGAGCAAATAAAACCTAGGTCAAGAAGTTATTCAAGTTCTCCTTTAACATGCAAGGCAACCTTGGGATTCATTTTTTGAATTTTCTGGCGAATAGGTTTAGTGTTCTCAGCGAGGACAATATTATGGGTCACTATCTAGGGATCTATTCCTGGTATGTCAGAATATTTCCAAGCAAATAGTCCAGGAAAGGTATGAAGCAAGGCTGCAAGATCCTCTTGTTCTTCATCATCTAGGCACTTCACGATTTTAATGATTTTTTCCTTGTCATCGATGTCCATGGGGACATCAAGGGTATCTCCTAAAGGGAGTGCATTAGATTTGGGAGCATCAGGATCATATGGTTCCAAGCTAGGATGAGGTTCATTAATAGCACCAACGGTAGACTTAGAACTCAACATAGCACAAGAGGCATGCCTCTTGGAGTGAGGAGTATCTGAAGCACCTAAGAGATGTTTTAAATCATCCTCATCATGAACATAGGTGAAGAGGGGAGCATCCACATCAAGAAATTTAGGGTGTTTAAGTGTAAGGGTGGTTCTTATTGTGCATGATATAGTATTGATGTTGAGAGAGGTTCGTTGATTGGCTTTTGTAGCTTTAGAAAAGGAAAACTCCAGACCGATTTTAGTTCCTTGCGTATTAGGTTCGATGGGGACATTGATTCCTTGTTCATGCTTGTCGCATCCTTTACCCTTGTAACCCAATTGTTTCAAAAGGTCATAACCACGTCCATAAATTTTTTCCATTTCTTGTGGGTTAGGGGGTTGTTGATAATATATCTCATCAAAATTTGTTGTATATGTGGCATTTTCTTCCAAAAGAGATGAGGTAGAGATAGGGGAAGGGTGTTCCTCTTGTTGGGTTGAGAGGACGATGGATTGATCATTTTGGGTGTCCTCTTTGCATGTTATGCTACAGTCACCCATAAAGGAAGGAGTAAACTCTAAAGAGCCCCAATCATCACCAAGTAAATTAAATTTGGTTTTATCTTCGGGTGGCTCCTTCTTGGAACGGGCAATGTTAGAGGTAGGAATCAGGGTATGGAGAGGACTTGATGTGCCCTTTTTGAGTTGCAAGCAACTCTCAAGTTTGAGATCGATGTCAATTTGATAAAATTTATTGTTATAGACATATTTCATTTTGCGATGAAGGGTTGAGGGTACCGCATGCATCTCGTGAATCCATGGTCATCCCAAGAGGATATTATAAGAAATATGATAGGGCATGACATGGATAGGAGTCTACAGCATAACCATTCCGATGGTAATGGGTAAGGTGACGACACCAAGAGGTTGTTTGGTAACATTATCAAATCCTCTAATGGATGGAATTGGATTGGATTTGTGACTGTTCCACATGTAACCTATCAAGAAGCTTTGCACTACACACATTTAGGGAAAAGTTATTATCAACCAGGGTCATTTTGATACCTATCTAATCATATTGGGCTATGATCATAAAGGCCTCATTTTGTTGGCATAATTCTAATAGTGGTAGCTCATGTTGATAGAAATTAACATCCACATTAGTTGTGTTCATGCAATGTAAGAGAGCTTCCACATCAGTAGTATTCATATCAGGAGGAACTAATATCTATTGCAAGGCTATTTGATGTATGGAGTGATAGTTAGGGAATTTTGGAGAAGATCCCAAAGGGATATTTTGGCGGGAGTGTTTTTAAGATGTTCAACCAAATCATACTCCTTGAGTTGTGAGTTGAAACAAGGAGTTGCAGGTAAGATGGGGTTGGGTAACTGGAGGGAAGTAGAGAGAGGTGGTTGTTGGGGATGTGGATTATTACGGGTATAATCAGTGTGAGCAATGGTATCAGTTTTAGGAGGGTAAAGGGTAAACTCAGGCTGGGTTACGGTTGGAGGTTTAGGACAAGGTGGGTAGAGAATGAATTGGGGTTGGATGACATTGGCATATTTTGTGTTGGTGTGGTTAGCACAACAAACCATAGTGGATGAAGTAGGGGAGATGAAGTCTTGGAGGACGTCATCTAACATACCTATATTATCACAACTAAAAGTTCTGAAAAATAAGGGAGGGGAAGCTGTAACTACATCATCACCAATCTTAGTGGATGAAGTGAGTGAGAGGAAGCTTTGAAGAGCTTAATCTAACTAATCAAAATCATCACAACTAAAAGATTTTGATGATATAGTGCTCCTATAGTGAACAAGTGTGTGCATTATATTATGTGATTCATCTATGTTTTTAGGTGTATGGTTCACATAATCTACTTTGAAAGAACTAGGAACTAAAGCAGAAAGAGAAACATGTAATGCTTTAATACTACTTAGAAATGCCATTTTAAGCTAAGAATAAGCATATAACAGAGAAAATCAAAACTGAAATCTAACATTAATCAGGAAGAAACAAAGAATGTAGAAATTGGAAAACAAATTCAGAGAATACTGATGCAAAATGCCTACTGGGACTAGGTCACCTAGGTTGGCGAATTAGTTCTAGTATGAATTGTTTTAAGTTGTTAAGGTGTTTTCTGATGGAAAATGGAATTTTTTGGAAGTTAACATGTAAAGGTATAGTATATATGTCAAAGTTTTGTATCATGCAAGGAGATGAATGGCAACTATGATTCATTTTCACTAATGCAAAATGAAAAACCCTAGGATGCTTGTTTAGATAATTCAACATTCAATGCAATGCCAAATAAAGGGCTCCTAGTATGCCAATGCAATGAAAATAAAAAGTATGGAATGTGTTGAAATGCAGGTTCACGAAAATGAACCACAAAATATGAAGGTGCTTTGTGTGGGGGTAAAAGAATGGATCCTCTACAACTTCCTAAGGTTTCACCTAGAAGGAAGAGGGTTTTCCTTCACCTCCAGGGGCACCTGATCTTTCTATTTAGTTAGATATTTAGGGATTGAAACCCGAAAGGGGAGAGAGATGTGTGCGAAAGTGTTGAAATGTGTTATGGAAATGTAACTACTTAAACTAAACTAATCTAACTTATGCTACTAGAAAACACATGATGTAATATAATAGAAATGAAAGCAATAAGAGTAAACTAACCTAACAAAACAAAGAAGTGCACCTGGAAACCGAAGAGGACTGGAACTAGGATTGTGGAACTCACTAGAAAACTAAAAAATTAGGGTTTTGAGTTGTCTAGGACACTTACGCCCAGTGGGGCAACCTAGTCCCTTTTTGGGAAATCTGCTTCGGGAGTCATATCTGCCAACTGGGTCCCTGAATCTCTAACTTTCAGTGTCAGAAAGCCTCAATGGGACTAGGTCGCCATTATGGGTGACCTAGTCCCTTTCTGCTTTTTTAAGAAACCAAAAGTGGACTTAGGTGCCTTAGGTCTGTATTCTTCTTCTCCACATGAATCTTGTTCAAAACCTACAAAACAAAATATATTTGGGTTTCTATTGTGGGGTTTTCCTTGGTCAAACCCCTAGTTTTTATTTAAACTTGAAATGAAATGGAAATATACATAAACTCTAGCCCTAAGTGTGTCTAGAACTAGGAAAACCTGAAACAAAGCACAACCCCTATTTTATTGTGCTATAATAAGATGTATGTAAGAGATTTGAAATGACGCAAGACTCTAAACCCTAGAAATCCTACAACATTGCAAATGAAAACAAAAAGGAATGCAAATGGGATGCAAACCTCAAATCTGCAAGTGGGTTGAAGGTAGAAGATGGAGGCACTTTGAAATTAGTCTTTAGGGCTAGTTGCACCTCCTCAACCTAGATTTCTCCATGAATTTCCATAGGCATCTATCTTCAACCTTGTTAATGTGTGATCTTGGATGTGAAGTGAGCTTCCAGACTTGCAAAAATCCCTAGTTTTGTTGTCTAAAAGCTTCAACTTTTGTTGTATGAGAGATGAGTCTTCTTGAGGAAGATGTTTTTTTGCACTTGAATTTGGAGTTGAGTGTGAAAAATGAGCAAGAGAGAGAGAGACAAAATGACCTAATAACAAGTATATATATAAGCAACATGACCTAATTGTCGAGAATTTTGACCTAAGAAGTTGACACCCATTGAGGATTTTTGGTTAATTATTAATTTTCTTGCTTGAAACTTGAAAAATCCTCAAAAAGGACTAGGTCGCCAACTTGGGCGACCAAGTCCCACTAAGGGATTTTTAAGTGGGAATAGTACTTTTTGAATGGTTTTGATATGATTTTTTCGGAATTTGAATAACCCCTTGGGTATAACAGGCCTCCAAGTCAAAATTAACAACCTTAGGGACCTATAAATGTTGTTTTAGGGCAAAAATTGGTGAAATAGGATCTAAAGTAGGACCAAAATGGGCACAAAATTGTCCTTTTCTTCAAAGGTATAAAATTTTTGGCGACACAGATAATAGAAAAAATGATTATAAAGATCTCTTATACATATTTCAAGCAATGCATGAGAGAATTTATCACAAGGGTTGTAGCAACAACAAAAAAAAGAAAAGCATGAGACATCCTTCAAACTACATATCGAAGAATGTCTAAGGTAAAAACTACAAAGTTGCAAATGTCAAGAATATATTATATGAAAGATTTTGAATCTGTAGATTTATTTTTTACCTATTATTGGACTAGTTAATCAAATTAGATCTAATGGTCAGATTCTTAAATCTATAGAAGAATAGTATAAAATATTCTTAGGAGCCTACCCACAAAATTTGAATCTATTTTTGTGGCTATTAAAAAAACCAAAAACTTTCACAACTTTTTATAGATGAGCTTCATGCCTCTCTAATTTTTCATGAGCATAGGATTAGTCATTAATATAGCTCTTCTTTGAAGAATAATTTTAAGTCACAAGTTTTAATTAGTCATGATAGAGGCAAAGGGAGATTTAACTTTAGAGATAAGGAGAAATCATTATAGAGGTGGAAGAACCGGTCCAACAAATCCAAGTAGAGGAAGCAACAACAAACCCATTTAAAAATCAATATTAAAGCAAAAGGTGTGAAAAATCTCAAGTTCAATGCCATTACTATAAAAAGTATGGTCATTATGCAAATGAGTGTAGAAAAAGACAATTTGATTTCAACAAGAAAAGTGCAAATTCTTCTAAAAAAAATCAAAATCAAGGTAGTGTGTTTCTAGCATGCAATGTTTCTTAGGAGATTCCAAAAGATGTTTGGTTTCTAGATTTTGGTTGTATTAATCATATGATAGGGAATTTAGAATTTCTTTTTACTTTAAATAAGTTTATAGAATCATATGTTACTTTAGGAAATGATAATAGGGCAGCCAATCATGGGAAAATGTAATATTAATATTTTAATCTAACAAGGGGAGAGAAAGATTTTTTTAGATGTTTACTTTATTTCTAGTTTAAAACATAACTTGGTAAGAGTTGGGAAACTTATTTAGAAGAGGTATAGAGTGTCTTTGAAAAATAAAGAAGGCATAATTTTGGACCAATTTCCAAGAAAACAACTAATAGAAATAGTTCAAATTACCAACAATTGAATGTTTCCCTTAAATTTGACACTAGATATTAGGGTTGAACTTTCTCAAGTAATCTCAAAAATAGCCCAAAAAAATATATTCAAGATTTTGATGAAATAATACCACAAGTAGTTTTTTAATAAAAAATAAAAGATGAGAATTGGCTTTGGCATTTACGATATGGACACTTGAATTTTGGAGGCCTCAATTTACTACATAGGAAAAATATGGTAAAAAATTTTTCATTGATATTTATAAAAACTAGACAAAGTATTTGAAGGGTGTATTTTGGAAAAGAAACATAGAGATTCATTTCCAACTAGAAATTCAATTAGAGAAAAGGCACCATTGGATATTGTTCACTCTGATTTGTGTGGACCAATGCAAACACCTACAATTGGTGGATGTGTTTACTTTTTGACATGATTCATTAATGGCTATGCTAGAAAAACATGGGTATATTCCTTAAAGCACAAGTTTGATGTTTTCAAGACTTTTTTAATCAATTTAAAGATCTAATTGAGAAGAAAAGTGGATATTATATCAATTTTTTAAGAATAGACAAAGGTGGTAAATACATCTCAAATGTATTTCTAAATTTTTGCAAGGATCATGGAATACACATGTAGTTTACTACTAGATATACTTCCCAATAGAATGGTGTGGTAGAAAGAAATAATAGAACAATTATGGACATGGGAAGGAGTACGTTGAAGGCTAAACATTTTCTAAATAAGTATTGTGTAAAGTATATAGCATGTGCAGCCTATATAATGAATAGATGCCTCAAGAAAGGTGTCAAGAATATGATTCCAAATAAAGCATGGAGTGGAAGCAAGCCTAGTGTTTCTCATATAATTCCAAATAAAGCATGGAGTGTCAAATGAACATGTCTTAGATGAATTTTGAGAAATAATATAAAAAGGGATAACATATATCTTTCTAGGATATAATGAGGAAAAAAATGATTGCAAGTTGTATAACCTTATAATTGGAATAGTGATAATTAGTAGAGATGTGTAGCTAATAGAAGAAGAAACATGGGATGGAAGTTTGAAAAAAACAATGATATTTCAACAAATTTTCCACAAGAGAATATAGAAGTATTATTTCAAGTAAGTAGTCCTTTTATGATAACTCCTTTGACACCCACTCAAGCTCAACAAAGTGGTTCACAAGTGACCTTCATCAAGTAAAATGATAGTTATTTACACATTCAAACTAGTATTCCCTCAAATAAAAAAACACCATATAAAATAAGTATTTTTGTTGTAGGATGATCAAATCCATATTCTTCAAGAGTTGTACTTCAAGTGATATGCCAATCCAACATCAGAAAGCTCACTTGGATACAAAAGATAATAAGTTTAAGGGATATCTATGATCAAAATGAAGGTGAGGAAAATGTTATTTTGGTTTCTTTTTTTTTGTCTTATTTTTACAAGTAGATGACTAAATTCATTTTGAAGATGAAATTAAAGATGTAAATTGGGCACAAGGAATGGATGAATAGATAGAGAAAAATAATGCATGGGATTTTGTGGACTTTTCAAAAGGGAAATATGTGATAGGAGTAAAGAGGGTTTACAAGACCAAGATAAATGCAGGAGATATGCAAAAGCAAGACTCGTAGCAAAGGGTTATTCATAACAAATTGGAATTGACTATAATGAAACATCTTCCCTAGTAGCTCATTTGGACATAATGAGAATAATATTGGAAATTGAAACTCAAAAAAAGTGGCCAATATATGCAATGAATGTCAAATTTGCAATTATGAATAGCTTCTTAGAATAAGTATACATGGAGCAACCACTACAATATATGAGATTTTAGGTCATGAAGACAATGCCTACACATTCAAAAATGCACTATATTGACTCAAGCAAGCTCCCAGAGCATGGTAGAATAGAATTGGTTCTTACCTCTTATAAAATTTCTCCAATAGGTGCAATGATGAGCCTACAATATACACAAAGATGAATGAATAAGGTCAAATTCTAATTGTATGTTTGTATGTTGATGACTTGATATTCACAAGGGATTTATCAACCAAGTTGTCTAATGGAGAAATGAAGAAGAAATTTTAGATGATTGACTTGGATCTTATGAAGTATTTCATTGGCATTAAGGTGAATCAAAATAAAATGACATATTCATCTCACAAGTCAAATATGATAATGATATTTTGAAATGGTTTAACAATATGATAAACTATAAGTCAACACCAGCACTAGTTGTGACAACTTAAAACTTAAGCAAGTATGGCAAGAGATCCAATGTTGATGCAACATTATACAAAAGACTCATTGTAGTTTAATGTGCTTGAATATAGATCACAAGGTAAAATATAATGTATTGTGTGAGTCTTATTTCAAGTTTCATGGAGTCTCCAAAAGACTCTTGTAGGGAAGAAAGAATAATGCTGAGATATGTTAGTGGAACTAGAAATCATGGAATTCAATACTCAAGGTTGGATGAGTTCAAGCTCAAAGGGTACACAGATAGTGATCTCAAATTTGTGGAGGTTTAGAAATACTTAAGTTTGAATGGAATTTAGAGTTTCATTGCAACTTTCTCAAGTTTTTATTTTGTTGAATGTGGCTTTCCATATTGCAATAATTTTCCTTTACTATCCTAATAACATATATTTTGGTCTCAAAATGTTCCTATAAGAAACCTTTTGTTTCATAACTTCAACATGAGATTTATCAAATCCTCTATTTGAATCTCAAGGAGCTAAATGTCACTATGTGATATCACAATATCAAAATCCATGATTTGTGGACCTTTTCCATGTGATAGCTATCTATTAGGCTCTAAATGAGAATGTCACTATTGTGTGTCCTTGATGTCTACTTTCCAAATTTATGTCATTTTTCTTTCTTTCTTCTTATCACCTTAAGCATGAAGACCCCATCTTAAATTATTTTATCATTGATATTGTTCTTCTCTACCCCTCTTCATTAATATTCTAAGATTCTAAGATAAATAAGATGCCATATTTTTAATATAAATGATTTAATTTACGAAATTAAGTTGTGAAATATAATTTGAAACATTAATCATAAAAAAATATAATCAATTAAAAAAGCTCATACCTAATACCTAATCATCAAACTTTGATGAGTAAAACCATAAAAAATGAAATCCACCATAATTTGTTTGAAATTTTTGTCTAATGCCTATTCGTACTTTCATTGGATTGAAAATGATTATCAACCTGCATACCGTTTTCAAATGTGGGTGACGTGTCTGTCACGGAATGAGCGAAGTCCCTCCAATCTCTTTAGATCTTATTTGGTCAATCAATTAAATTAGGCCAAGGCATATGAAAGCCTACAAAATCAAACTATTTAAAAATAAAAAAGTAATAAATTATTAAAATAATACAATTTGAAACTAATAATTATCCAATTTTTTAGATATATTATTTTTAAATTAAATTAATATATTCCTTGAAAAAATCTGGAAGAGTGGTTTGTATTTTAGATAGTATATCAATTTTGTAATTTAGAGTGGAAATAATAATGTGAAATTTTTGAAATAAAATGAATAACATTTTATTATATTAATTTTAATATTCATAAAAAAATATTTAAGGATATATATATTTTTTTAATTATTTAATCTTTATATCGAATGGAGAAATAAAGTAATTTTATGATAATTAATGTTTCACAAAGTAATATAAATATTGAACAATATAATGTCTGATTCGTGGAAGAGTTTGATTTTTAGTTGTTCTAGTTTTTCATACTTATTTGTTTTGAATTTTAGTTTGGTGGTTGTTGTCTATCATTTTAGTGTAATTTGAGTAAAATACCACAACACAATAATTTGAATAAAATATCACAACACAATAATTTGAATAAAATATCACAACACAATCCTCATTTATTTTTAAAAAATTATTAAATTATAAAAGGTAACATACAAGTATATAATTTTTACAATGTTTTCTACAATAAAAATAAAACAAAAGAATTACATAAATTAAAAATAAGGATTGTGAAATTAAAATTTGTCATTTATGACATAGTGTGATGGTGTTTGAGTCATTGAATTAGCGCCCCAAACCCTTGTTTGACCGTGTGTTCCAAACCCTTGTTTGACCCATGTGCTCATAGACTTTATATCTCTACTAGATAAGATAAGATGCCATCGCCTAATTCTAAATTAAAAACCCCATACTATACTAGATAAGATAATATGTCCTCACCTAATCTTAAAATTTGAATGTATTGATACTAAAAATAAGATGCCTTCACCTAATTCAGACTAGACTAGAAACCCAAAAGATAAGAAAAATAAAATTAAATATTTATATAATTTAAAAACCACTCTCTAAAGATCACTATCATATGATTTACCATACTTTCTTACTTATTTCACATCAAACTTTTTAATATTACGCCCTATGCATGTCGATTCATCTTCTATTTTATCTTTCCTTTCTATTTTTGCTGAATTTCATCATCTGCATCTTCCTACAATCACATTTGATTTTTGCACGGTACTCTTTTTCAGGCACACTATGTCAAACCTGGGGTCTCATTGTTTCACATCATTACTAAATCATATTCTCAATATTCCAGTTCATTCAGTTTCTCAGTATTCCTGTATCCAACAGTTTTCCTTGCGTCTTTTCTCTTCTCACCTTCACTGACTGTTTCAATACTTTAATACACGCAGCCTGCACCTATTGGCTAACTATTTACTCAAAACACGTATAACTAAAATTTGTCTCAAACATCCAAATCCACAGGCAAAGCACGTTTGTGAGGAAAACAATCTCTTACCTACACGTAATCCCTTTCACACAGAATTTGCTTATCCTGATTAAACTCCTTGACCTTATACTTATTGTTTGCTATATAGCCCCTTTTCTTTCCTCCCTGTGCTCATATCTTAAACAATATTTTGTTTTGTTGTGGAGAAAAGACCAAGCTGCAATATGGAGCCGCCACCAGAGAGGTCCTTGGAAACAGTAGCGTCATTTGCCCCCATAACTGCTCAGCGAAAACTGAATACCCATCTGCAAGAGCAAATGCCAAAACCATGTATGTTTCAGTTCTACTAAATTCCTAACAATCTGTTTATTCATGCTTATTGTTCAGTGAGATCATATATATTGATTTTTGTTGGCCTTTTTTCTTTAGATCTGGCAAGGGCATATGCAGCAGTGGATCCAAAGAACATAAATGGATCTGTTGATCACCAAGATAACAACATGAGCGTCCTTCAACAGCATGTTGCTTTCTTTGATAAGAACAAGGATGGGATTGTCTATCCCACTGATACTTACAGAGGTATCACCATCTCTCCCTCCATTTCTATATAGGCAAATTAATTTAGTGAGATTTTATTTGTATTTAACAAGCTTTTTTATGGGTTTCTTATCAGAAAATTTAATTATAATTATCATACGAATTATAGAATAGTGTGATTTGAAAGGTTAGATATAAAAAATATGAAAAGTGTGATTTGAAAAGTTAGATATAAAAAATATAAAGTTATAGATTGTAATAATATTATATTTATTATCAAAGAGTTGTATTTTAATTAGTTAAGTTTACTTGGTGAGGATGATGGTATGTTTTTTAATTACACCATTCACAAAGGTTCAAATTCTTCAAAGATATGATTGAGACAAATTCGACCTCTAGATAACTTTCACAAATATCTTTCCTTCTTGTAACAACATAGTCAAAAGATAATTTTTAGTTTAAATATATACAAGTACTCATCATATTATAACTCTATTTAAAAAAAAATAGAGATGTCAATATCTATGCAATCCATTTACTTGCTTTTATATCTGGGTTTCAACTTTTAGATTTTATAAAGATAGAGAAGAATTTTAATTGAAATTAAGATTTTACAATTTTTTTCTTCATTATAAATTTATTGTGGTGTTCAATAATTTCTTTAATTTGTCCATCCTATTCTACATTTTCTTGTTTATATTTAATATGTAATAACAATTATTTTTTAAAATAAATTAATGGTAACAACTATATTACATAGGTACGCATCTCTACTTTTTTGAAGCAAATTACAATATGATGGATAAACATACATCTAAACTAGAAACCATCTTTTGGTTAAACAATGATGACCAAGGGGATCTTGTTTGTCAAACTTGATGGATGATATAATCAAGTAACATACCAATATCCTCACCTTGATTGTGTTCAAATAATTGAGCTACAATCTTTTGGAAATTAAAATTATTTTTAATAAAATGTAACTAATCATTCATTGATTTCTGTGATATTCTACAGGTTTACATGTAATAGGATTTAACGTTTTTCTCTCAATCATTGCTGCAATAGGTTTCCATGTAGCATTCAGCTTTCCTACTCAACCTGTAAGTAGATTCTTTCTCCCAAATTAATTGTCTTAAGACAATAAAGTAAACTTAATATATATGAAATGGGACACATAATTATACTTTTATAATATTATCTTTTTAAATGAACTAAAAAACATGTTCATGGTAATTTTCTCTACCAATAAGCTACTAATAATTATGATTTCTTTTTTCAATATCAATGACCTACCAACAGTAAACAATTATCAATGCATTTTTCATTCCAAATATGATCAGCATTCTTACAATCAGCTACTAACCATTTTTATTGTATCATTTTTTTTGAAGTATTGCTCATTTTCTTTCAAATACCTCCTCTATTGAAAGTATAACGCATTCTCTTCTAATATGTTTTCAAGCCACATTTTGGTAATTGAGTGTTTTTCTTTAAAGTGATGCTATTTTATATGAACTAATTTAATTTTAAATATAATTGTTTTCATCTGCATGTCAAGATGTTCTATTTTTTATTTACAATTCTTTATATGAACTGATTTAATCTTAAACATAAAAAATTTCATGTGCATGTCTATATGTTCTATTTTTTATTTCCGATTCTTTATATGGATTAATTTAATCTTAAACATAAAAAATTTCATGTGCATGTCAAGATGTTTTTTTATTTCTAAAGCTTCTTTCTAGTTGATAGTAGGAACATTCTCTTCGAATTGTATGGAAATGGAAAGATATAGTCATGTCTCATTTTTTAGTGGTGTCATTTACCATATGTTCGGTTCAAAACACCCATTTGCACTGTGTGTGTTCCATATCAAATAGTAGATTAGTGAGCATTTCACTCAACAATGCCAAGCTAACCTCCTCTTGGCTACAATCTTAGTTGGCATCTTTCCCAATTCTTTTACCTCCTTTAGAGTTTTTTACCAAGTTTTTGTTCATCGAGTATGAATTCCAATTGCTTGCTTTTCTAGTAGATCGCTCAAAATATTAAATCAATTTCCTTTCATTATGAACTATTTTCTTAATATTTTGTTTAAAATTTGCATTTAAATGTTAGACTAGCTTATCTATCTTAATATTAATTCATATATTATATGTCATAGATATATCATTTAGCCGTATTTTTCTAAAATGCATAAAGCTCAAAACTAAGAAAAATATGCCTTGAAAATGATATATCTCAACTCTCAACTTATTTAAATTTGTTCAGATATATTGCAGATTAAAATTAGTATGTGGAGATTACTGGAAAGAAAAACAGCAATCAATTCAATGAATTCGGCTGTTCTAAACTTGAAAACATAAAAACTTAATTTATATTAATTCTTATATTATAAACTGAGACTTTATTAAAAAAAAAACAATTTTTTAATTTCATTTTAGAAACTTAACACTTATGTCTAAGATTTTTTTTGCCACAATTTAAAAGATACCATATAAATACTTGCAATCGATATAGAAATAATATCTGTTGTCATTTTGCCTTTCATGCGTGAAGTACCTTTCACAGATTTTTCTCCGTTATCATTATTCCTTTCGCAGACCTTTCATAGATCAACCTCCGTAATCTTTTTCCTTTCTCACACAATTTTTTTTCAGTTATCATTTGCAAGAACCCCAGATAGATAACGCTTGAATAATGTTTTATACATTTAAATATTTAACTCATATAAATGAGTTTGGATTGATAATTTAAATAAATATAGAAAAATTTAATGTGGTTATTTAGTTCTGATTTTGATGTAGATATTTTTGTTCAAACATTTGAAAGATTCTATAAAGTTTTGATATTTAGTTTTGATTTTGCGTAGATATTTAGATTTTATAAGGTTCTGAGATTTAGTTTTGATTTTGTCATAGATATTTAGATTTTATAAAATTCTGATATTTAGTTTTGATTTAGATGTAGATATTTAAATTTTATAAGGTTCCAAATTTTAGTTTTGATTTTGACGTAGATATTTTTGTTCAAGCACTAGAAAGATTTTATAAGGTTCTGAAATTTAACAATCTATCATTGACTTGTGAATATGACTGCACATTATAAGGATTCATTTTCAAGAATTTGGATTAGATTATATGAAGATCAAGTTTTCTTTGATTAGATTTTCTATTATATGTAATAAATTAAGATTTTAAGTTATTTTCATGTTTTTATGTTTATATTTTAGAATGTAGGAGTAAGTTGTATTCTTAAATATGATTTTTGTGCTTCAGTATAATTTTCCATCTTAATTATGTTTCTTTTGGAGTAATATTATTCAATTCTTTTATTGATAGTTGGGGACTAAATATAACAATTAATCTATCAATTTAGTCTTAAAATGTCTTAACATATTTTCACATATTTAAATATTTATATTTTTATGATTTCAGGGCAGATGTGTTGAGGATAGAAATGGATGAGTTGAGTGGGTATTAGAAATTTGACAAAACTAAATAGATTTAGACACCTAAAATTTACCAAATATTTAGTATCATAGAATACCTAAATGTTTTGGGTATCTAGTCTTTTACCAAATATATAATATTGATGAACTAAATATCTACTCTTAAACAAACTAAATATCTACTCCTAAAAGATTTTTATTTTTTTTCATCCTTTATTAACTTTAGTTTTAACTACAACTAAAACCATGGTGGAATTCATTGATGAACTACACTTTGGCTGAAATGGATGATGATTTTATATTGCTAAGTTGCTAATAAAAATATTATGTTATGATTATTTTAAGTCACGTGAAGATGATAATATATTATGAATTCTAGTTTTCTACCATAATCCAATTATAATATGTATATACATGTACATAAATGTGTATGATACTAAAATAAATAACAAATTAAAACTAGAAACACAATACTACATTTCATCAAGCTAGTTCAAACTTTTTTAACACACTATAACATTGTTAATAATAATACAAATTATTCTCAATGATAATTTTTAGTAGAAGACTTAGTTCACGACTTATAACATGTCAAGAGATGCCCATATAATCTTTTAGACACCAACAACACACTACCAATAAATTTTAGGAGCTCATTGGACGTGTACAACACTCTTAAACAACTATAGAAACTTATTAGTGATTTGTAACAACAAACTATAATTGTGCATCACCAAAAACTTTCCAAATTCAAAAAACCAAATGAGATTTTTAGATCAATTATTCACGCCATTATTGTCATATATTTATTTTTTATTTTATTACTTGATTTGAATATTTCTTTTGTTAAGTCTATAAAGCTATTGTACCAAATCTCTAGTATTATGGGATTTTTCACAAATGTTGACATCCATTATTTTTTGTGTTTCTTTTCTTTACTTATAGAATCCTTTTAATGTTGAATATTTTGGGCGACAAAGCCTCCTTGTCTTTTTATTTGGAATAATTTTATTTTTTTCTTCATTTTAATGACTAACATGTGACTCGCCTCTTAATATAATAGAGAGTGCAAAGTATAATCATCACCATTTTTTAATCTCCAACCTCTTGTTTAATTTCTAAAATATGATTCTCACTGTTTGCAAGTTTTATTAAAAAATATTTCAAAGATATTTTTGTTCTTTTTTATCTTCATTGTGTGCAATTTTACATAAGTTATGCCACCCAAACTTTAAAAGTTTTATACATACTAAAAATAAATTTGGTTTTCGTATGCCATGATTGAATTTTATTCTATATTTGCATAGAGCCATGCTACCAACTAGGGTTTTGATTTGTATAAAATTATTTCTTCATTGGTCTTCTCCATTGATGAGGTCTTGGACCCTTTCTACATCAATTATATCCAGAAACTTTCATACATCAAATTATATTTATATTATTCTTCCATACATTGATCAATTGAACCCATTTAATAGTGATTTTTATGAAAGCATATTTTTCTGGAACCATTTTCCCTACTCTATTTGCTTCTTATAAAACTAATGCTCAAACACCACAATTTAAATGGTGTAGAATAAAAATGATCCACTACTACAATAATTCAGTGCATTCATACATTCTAAATAAACAAATTTCAAAAGTAAGACATGCTGTTATTTCCACAAATATCTTCTTCATGAAATATTTTGAGATTGGAAACAAAATATGTAATTTGCATGAAAGATGATAAAAGATCTAGCTCAAAAAATCCCACAACCTTGTTTAAGGTGTAAGTAAATTAAGGATGTTAATAGATGTTTAAGAGGAAGACTTCAAATTGCAAGCATTTTATACTTAATATATTGATTAAAGTAGCTATATATATGTGTTATACTATTCATTAAGATTCAAATTTTATATTTCATTTCTAAATGATTTTGAGGGAATGAATTCTTGAGCTTAGATAAAAAATAAAAACATACTAACAAAAGAGAAGCATATTTAAGAGGATAAATAAAAAAAAATGGTTAAAGATAAAACTATTATTCAAAAGGTTGGTTCATTTTCTTGCATACAAGGAAATATATAGATATTTGAAAAATGACACATCATTACGAAAACTACAACATTACAATAAATCATCACCAATTAACTAGGACTCCTAATTTGAACTTCTAATATCATGTATGCTAACATCTCCACTTAATATTAGAGGTTACAAGACTCAATAAAATGTATTAAAAAATGAGGTTAATCATTCAAAATAATCCCCTTTGGATGTCAACACCAAGTGTTTATGTGATCTCTTTCAAGCTTAAAAAACCTTTAAGATATGCAAACTTGATATCACATAGAGCCTTTATGAAAACATTAGCGATTTGATCCATTGTACTGTCCTGCAATATTGAAGATGGATCACATGCTGCTAGATAAGGTGCCTAATGTAATGGTTGTAGACCTCAATATTTTTCATTCTAGTCTAGAATACTAGACTCTTAAAAAGTTAAATGATATTTTGACTGTCAGAATGAAATAAAAATGATCTTATTTGATATTACTAAAGTAACGCAAGAATAGACTATAACCAAATAATTTCTTTAGATGTCTCATTTACTACTGCATATACAACCTTTATAGTTGAAAAGGAAATATCAGAATTTTTCTTATTGTACCATACAATTAGAAAAAATACAAGAAAAAAAACATAACTTATAATAGATTATCTTTTATATGGACAACCTACCCAATCTAAATAGTAATATCTTATAAATACCCCCTTTCTAAAAGAATAATAATATAAACTGGTAGTTAAAATTCATAAAAACAATATTTCTAACTACTGTTCATGTACAGGGATGGATACCATCACTACTGCTCCCAATTTACATAAGAAACATTCACAAAGGAAAGCATGGAAGCGACACAGAGACGTATGATACTGAAGGCAGATTCGATCCAGCCAAGTTTGATGCTATTTTTACTAAATACTCTCGTAAACATCCAGATATGCTCTCCTTCTGGGAGATACAAAGCATGTTAAAAGGAAATAGAAATTTAAATGATATTTTTGGATGGTAAGTCACATTAATATTAGTACCCACAATAATTTTTTTGTTTAATGTTTTCCAATTTTCCTGATTCTTACATGATCAAACAATCTGATGATCACAGGCTTGCAGCGGAGATTGAATGGGTGTTAATCTATATTCTGATAAAGGACGAGAAAGGGTTTATTGAAAAAGAACAAGTTAGGGCATTGTTTGATGGCAGTTTGTTTGAAATTCTAGAGAAAAAGAACACAAAGCCAAAGAAACACTAATATTTCATGGAATGGATAGTTAGTGGATACATAATAAATATTATGTAATATAAGGTCTATAGAAAGTCCAAACTGATATATGGAGGATGAAGCTACACTGACATTATAGATTTTAATTTTATATTTATCATCTTATAGATTTGATAAGTTGATATAGAACTGAACAACTCAAACTCACATGATTTCTTTATAGTGCCATAGAAATAATTGTATATATTCAACATTAATCTCTTTTCTCTAAATTTTAGTGGCCTTTCAATTATTTTTCTTACATAATATTTTTCTTACATAATAAAATTATATAATTATTTTTTATTTTTTATATGTAGAAAGTTGTGTCACATTAAAGAGTCAATGTTGATTCTAATTTTTAATTTGAATCATTATAAAGTAGTATACATTCTTTTAATTTTGAAATAATGTAAACTAATGAAATGCATTAGAATCATTATAAAGTAGTATACATTCTTTCAATTTTGAAATAATGTAAATTAATGAAATGCATATTTTATATTTTTATTAAAAAATTAAAAATGATTCAAATATAGTTTTTTAATAAAATTGACACTATAATTCATTTGATGATAAAATGCAAAAAAAATGAGGTTAAATAAGATGTCACTCTTTATATAATGCATTTTATTTCTCTTCATTTTTTTTCTTGTATATTTATAGCTTGAATCTTTAATGCATGGATTTAATTTTTTCTCATTTTGTTAAATATATATTTTTCAATAAATCTTAAAATGTGGTTATATTGAAAACACAACTATCTTGGGGCGGGGGGCCTAGTTCCATTGGCTAAAGCATCCTATTGTAGGCAAGAGGTCACGAGGTCTAGTCTCCCCCCAAACCCGTGGTACCATAGGGCATCTCTCTTTTGGGGAGGATTTTTGTTCTATTGGTTTTCTCCTTTCTCCATTTCTAAGAGATTACATTTACATTTGTACATGAGTACCTAACATGGCCTCCTAGCCGAGACCCATTAGGGACTTAGGAGACATATTCACATGTTAAATTTACTTAAGTCCTAAGATTCTTTCTAGAAGACTTAGTTGTATGTCTAGATTTTATCTCTTCCTAGGTAGTTATGATAAGTTGTCTCATATCATAAGATTAAGACACTTGCCATAATCTTATGGCATCTTATGTCTCACCTTGGTTATATAACCAAGTGGTCTCATATGTAAATCATATTGAACTCTTCTGGGATAATCAATTCCATTACAATCTTGAGCATTGCATATTGATCTCTTTGCACTTTCCATTTGACCTCTATATCTTGGGTATCTACATAGCCAACTCTAGCAGTTATTTGTCTTTCTATTCAAATTTCCTATTTATACTCTATTGATTGTTCATTGTAAATCATTGAAAAATTTGTTGAGGTTTAGAAATACTTAATTTTGAATGGAATTTATAAGCAACTTTCTTAAGTTTTTATTTTGTTGATGTGGTTTTCCATATTGTAGTAGTTTGCCTTTTCTATCCTAATAGCATATATTTTGGTCTTAAAATGTTCTTATATGAAACCTTTTGTTTCATAATTTCAACATGAGATTTACCAAGTCTTCTATTTGAATCTCAAGGAGCTAAATGTCATAATGTGATATCACGATATCAAAATTCATGGTTTGTGGACCTTTTCCTTGTGATAGCTTTCGATTAAACTATGAATGAGAATGCCACTATTACATGTCCTTGATGTTTGTTTCCCAAATTTCTATGTCATTTATTTTCTTTCTTATTATCTTTAATATGAAAAAGACCCCATCTTAAATTATTTTATCAATGATATTCATCTTCTCCTATATCTCTCCATAGAAATTCTAAGATTATAAAATAAATGAAATGTAATATTTTACGCCGAAGGCGTATCCAATGTGAAGTTGTCCAACCTAAAATGTGCAACTGACGGTTCACTACCTTCTAGAGATGCTCAATTTGATCACGACCATTAATTTTTTCTGCCGCTTGTTTTTTCCCAATATGAAATGGACAAAGCTAAAAGTTACAATCAACGGTATAGGCTACATAAGCGATGCAAGACGACCACGAGAGTAATCTCATCCATTCACTACAAATTTGATTGTAAAAGAGTCGTATTGATTTTCATATTTCCACACAACTTGACTGTTAATAACTGCTCCTTGCCCACAACCACTACATCCCACCTTACCTTTGTCACCTCCATACTGATATTTCAGCAACAAATATCTTAGTTGCAGTCTCACCCACCTGCCTTATTTATACCAAGTCATATGAGATATTTTGTGCAATACTTATCCGAACTGAAGACAAAAAGATCAACAAAATTCTAATTCAGACTTGGGAGGCGCTGTTGTCCTTAGTTTTCAACCAGGTATGCTTCTACTTTTCATCCTTTCATTGTTATGTATCCATGAAAAACTGTTTTGTAATCACTGGTTTGAAAATTGAGAAGGTTGCAAGACAATAAAATTAATCTCAACCGTCCGTGTCTTTTTCTGTCATTCGCCATTTTTCCCCGATGTCAAAAACTCTAGAGGATGTCGAGAATCTGTTGGTGGCATACTTGAGAATGGGTAGATGACTGTAAAATATCTGCAGTGATTTATGGTGGAGATTCAAGGGCAGATTGAGGCCACCGTAATTTACGTTGAGACTATCATTTGTACGCATTTACCTCAACTCCACAAAAAATTTCAACTTTCTATTCTCCAAGGATCTCAATTTTGCATTGAGTTTTGGTATTCTTGTATTATTTTTCTCTTAAGTCCACAAAGCAAAGTCATCTACAGCAGAAAACTGCACATTGCAAAGTGTTGCACAAGATCTACAACTAGATTAATGGGAAATGAAAGCTTAGTGAACTACAAAAATCTACAGATTGCAACAAAATCGTGAACCTGCAAATTGTGACGGGAGACCCTGCGACCTCACAAAACCAAGGCTTCCCAAAATCAATTGTGACATGAAAAATTTCATAAATGATTTTGCAATGTAAATCCATACTCCACAACCTCTTCTACCATTCTCCCTACCTGTGCAAAAATGGGCGCTTTGGAACAAGTATTTGATGGAGGATGTATAGGTCATGTTTATTTTCTTTCCTTGAACTAGTATTCAAGAACTCTAATAGCTAGCCTTGCCAATGCTGAGTATCTATCTAAATTTATTAGATCTAACCTGGTCCTATAGGCTAGACCAGAATAAGATTATCCATCACAATCTTTTTTAATAAAACTGACAAACAACATGATAAAAAGAAAACCAACTACTTTTGCCATGCCAAGACCTAGTCATGTTGTTGCTATATCCATGAAGCTTGTGGTTTGAAGAAGGGAGCCAAAAGAATTGTCTTTCAAATTAATATAAGCAACAAGTTTTTAATACCCCCAAAACGATTAGAAATAATTACATCTTATGAACACTTGCATTTAAGTGCATTAAAGATTTAAATCAATGATAAAAATGAAATGCTTGATAGTGGTGTTAACCTTGATCTATAGGAAAAACCGAATAAAATAGTAACAATAGATTTTCTAGCTTCTATACCAAAGAAGTTGTCTCACATTAAAGAGAAAATATGAACTAGATAGTAATATTACCGACAAAACAAACTATCCAAAATGAAGGTGATATGTAAATAAGTAGTACCTCTCTTTGAGAAGCTTGAGTTGTTGAGGAAGGCAAGCAAATGGTATGGTAAAAAATATTCAAAGAGATATATGTAATGGATTGGTGTTTAGGAAAAGTTTTCCCAAGGATATCAAATAATGCTTATTGGAAAAATATCCCTTGAAAATGGCAAGAGAGTGGGTTTTGTTTGGTCAAAGAGGAAAGAGGTGTTACTTTCTCATTTGAGTGTTCCGACATGCATCATAAACAAGTCACACAAAAAGTTCACTTTTCAATTTTGAGAATTTTTGGGATGTCAACATGTCATGTAAACGTCTATGCATGGTGTTGCCATCTAGAAAGATTTATTTTGAAATTTCGCATACATGCTTGAAATACTTTATACTCTTCAAATGTAAGGTAAAATCTTTCTTACAAAAATATTAAAATTATTATTGTTATTGTTGTTTATCAGTCATGCCAATTGTAATTAATGTATTATGCTATATACCTAATATTATACATTTCCATCTTTAGATATTTTTTTAGTAATGTATTAGTCCAAAAAATATTATTTTATATATCTAATATTAAGCAAGGTCCTTTACACATTGGATAATATTGGCGAGATATTTCATAATGATTTTTTACTTTTATGATATATAAATAAATCAATAAGACAAATTCAATATTACAATTTTAAATAAATATAATAAGACAAATCAAATATGTATAATGGTTTATTAGATATTAATGATGATTTTGATTTCTATATAGTCTATCCATAGAAAATTCAATGGAAGTCACTTTGACGTTATTACGCCATACAATTTATTCGGCGTAACCCATTGCACACATAAAGTACAATAGCTAGTCTTAATATAAATCATAAAAAAATATTTCACAATCTAATAAATTGAAAAAAAAAAAGCTCATACCTAATACCTAATCATCAAAGGACCTTGATGATTAAAACCATAAAAAATGAAATCCACCATCACTTGTTTGAAATTTTTGTCTAATGCCTGTTCGTACTTTCATTGGATTGAAGATGATCACCAACCTGCATACCCTTTTCAAATGTCGGTGACGTGTCTGTCACGGAACGAACGAAGTCCCTCCGATCTCTTTAGATCCAATTTGGTCAATCAATTAAATTAGGCCAAGGCCTATGAAAGCCTAACTTTCACGTGTTTTGGAACACTACGGATCTACTGACTTCAAACTTCAAAGTAAATCCCCCTATAACAGGTGAAACATGCATGCTATCGCTTTTTCTTACTTTTTATGGACTTATTTTTATTACTTGCATTTAATATAATGATCACTATTTTAGTGTTATTTGTTACTTTAATTTGTAGTATTAAAATGTTGAATAAGATAAAAATCTATTTATTCAAAGGTATATATATTGGTACATATAAGAATATCATATTAGCATTTAGATTATAAGAATATCATAGGTTTTTTTTCTTTTTCTTTTGGGTGTATTTTTTTATTTGTTTAAAATTATTAAATCATTTTGAGTTTTAGAATAAGGTAAAAGGAGGAATAATTCACTTTTTATGTTTAGCATAGTAAATTTTAACAATGTTTCTTGACACCATCAAATTTTACTAATAAAGATAAATAGATTCATCATTATGATAGAAAAGGGTAACTAGCAAGTGAATATTTGAGATAAAAAAATTTAGGTACAATATTCAATGTTATCATTACACTGAGATATGTGCAATGGCAATAGGGTATGGAGTCCCATATCATAAATTTGCACACAATAACCAAAATAAAACCAACATATATTTATAAAATACTAACATTATATAAAATTAAAAATATCAATGAAATTAATAAAGAAATATTAATAAGGATAAGTATAAGGATAGTTGTGACCCTCTTGTGGACGCATATCCTCCTCCTCCTCTCTTTGTCCTAGTTCTCATTGCTTGGCTCTGTTTTATATTTGCATGTTCTAATATTATTGTACCATTTGAACTTTAAAATTGTGACTATTTCCACCCACATTTTCTTTAAATGTTTTAACACTATTTTATAAATGTAATTAATTTAACTTTGTGAACAATAAAAAATAAATATATATTATAAATTAATTGATTTTTATTTAGTAGATAACTTTTTTATTTTTTTAATATAAAACATAAAAATAAATAAATAAATTTATGTTTAAATAAGAATGGGATAAAGACTAATTTATTCACCTTGATAACTTTTTTTTATTTAATTTTTTTTTCTATTTACTTAAGATAAGAGTTGTTTTATTTTTCTTTTAAGATTATTTAAAAACTAATATTCGTAGTTTACTAAAAGAACTATTTTTAGAAGTAGGTTTTATTATTGCATCAGTAAAATAATAAATTATACATAAATATATAATATTTATTATACTTTTATAAAAAAACAAAACAAAATAAAACATAGAATAGTAAAAATAGTAATTTTTTTTTTAAATTATTATGTAATATGAAGTGTTTTCCCTACTCTTTAATAAAAATATTTTTAAATTTAAAGTAAAATAATATAATACATTGGAACACTAAAAAAAATAGAGTTAATACATTTTATATTTTTGAAATGAGTGTATAAGATCAAAAAAGTTTAAAAAAATATTTTATATTTGAAACTTAAGAAGAACAATGTTAAATAAAGAAAAAATATTAATTATAAAAAAATTGAAATTCGTATTTTTTTAACATTTAATATTTATTTTTATAGAATTATCCTTATTTTGAAAAGAAACAATGAAACCATATATATTACTTTTGAAATTAATGTTAATGAAGATGTAAGCATTTTTCCTCAAGTCAATAGATGTTGATAATGATAACTTTCATCTCATAATGATAAATTTTTTTTTATATATATTATTATTATTTATTGGTAACATACAAGTATATAATTTTTACAGTTTTCTACAATAAAAATAAAACAAAAGAATTACATAAATAAAAAATAGGGGTTTCTTCAAAAGTGAAATTAATTTTTTTCATTTATGACATAATGTGATGGTGTTTGAGCCATTCACTTAATGGTCCAAATCCTTGTTTGACCCATGTATGCATAGACTTTGTGTCCCTACTAGATTATTGAATGTAGAATTTGAACTATTTACATTAATTCGATGTATTCATACTAGAGATGAGATGCCCTCACCTAATTCAGACTAAACTATTTACATTAATGTAATGTATTTATGACATAGTGTGATGGTGTTTGAGCCATTGACTTAGTGCTCCAAACCTTTGTTTGATCCATGTTCTCATAGACTTTGTGTCCCTACTAGATTATTGATCTTAAAATTTGAACTATTTACATTAATACAATGTATTGATACTAAAAATGAGATGTCCTCACCTAATTCAAACTAGACTTAAAAAACCCAAAAAAATAAGAAAAAATAAATTAAATACATTTATAATTTATAAACTAATCTCTACACTTTCTTACTTATTTCACACATCAAACTTTTCAATGGTACACCCTATGCATGTCGATTCATCTTCTATTTTCTCATCTGGATCTTCCTACAATCACATTTGATTTCTTGCACGGTACTCTTTTTCAGGCACACCATGTCAAACCTGGGGTCTCATTGTTTCACATCATTACTTCATCATATCTTCTCAATATTCCGATTCACTCAGTTCTTCACTATTCCTGTATTCAACAGTTTTCCTTGCTTCTTTCCTCTTCTCAGCTTCACTCACTGTTTCAATACCTTGATACACGCAGCCTGCACCCATTGGCTAACTATTTACTCAAAACACGTAAGAAAAACAGGCAATAACTAAAATTTGTCTCAAACATCCCTTTCACACAATCTCTTACCTACACGTAATCCCTTTCACACAGGATCTGCTTCTCCTAATTAAACTCCTTATACTCTTGTTTTGCTATATAATCCCTCTTATTTCATGTATTTCCTCCCTGTGCTCATATCTTAAATAATATTTTATTTTGTTGTGGATAAAAGACGAAGCTGCAAGATGGAGCCACCATCAGAGAGGTCCTTGGAAACAGTAGCGTTACTTGACCCCATAACTGCTCAACGGAACCTGAATACCCATCTGCAAGAACAAATGCCAAAACCATGTATGTTTCAATTCTACAAAATTCTAACAGTGTTTTTTCATGCTTCTTTTTCAGTGAGATCATATATATTCATGTTGGTTGGCTTTTTTCATTAGATCTGGCAAGGGCATTAGCAGCAGTGGATCCAAACAACGTAAATCGATCTGTTGATGACCGAGATAACAACATGAGCGTCCTTCAATAACATGTTGCTTTCTTTGATAAGAACAAGGATGGGATTGTCTATCCCATTGATACGTACAGAGGTATCACCATCTCTGCCTCCATTTCTATATAGGAAAATTAATTTAGTGAGATTTTATTTGTATTTAACAAGCTTTCCTATGAGCTTTTTATCAATGTTTGCAATTTTATTTATTATTTATTATAAAAATTATAGAATAGAGTGTGATTTGGAAGGTTAGATAATATTATAAAGTTATAGATTGTAATAATATTATATTTATTATCAAAGAGTTAAATTTTAATTAGTTAAGTTTATTTGATGAGGGTGATGGTATGTTTTTTTATTACAACATTCACAAAGGTTCAAATCTTTCAAAGATATGATTGAGACAAATTTGACCTATAGATAATTTTAACAAATATTTCTCCTTCTTGTAACAACATAGTCAAAGTATAATTTTTAGTTTAAATATATACTTACTCATCATATTATAACATACTTGGTTGCACTCTTGCTCGCTGGAAGGGTGCTGCTACTTGGTGGAAGAATGCTCTCTCGGACTATCTCACGGTTGGCTCTTCCTCTTTGGATGGTTCCTCTGAGGAGGGTGACCCTCCCTTGATTGTTTCTCCCAAGGAGTCAGAACCTTTCTAGGCTCCTCTTCCGACTATTCCTTTCATAAAATCTTTGATGCCTCGATCTGCTATCGTTGTTTAGTCAGAACCTATCGGTCCCTTGTTGAACGACTCTGCTAGTCCTTTGATCACTCATGTCTCCTCTTCTTCGCTGCCAACTCCCTCGATGTATGGTGGCTCCTCGCTTGGGGTGGCTATTGTGGATTCCCTCCCCTCGCCTCGCTCAATGGATTTTGATTTCAAGTTTTCCTGGTCAGTTGTGTTGAGGAAGAAGAAATGACTCCCCAAATCAGTTGTTTGTTTGCGGTCTCGAGTTCAGGGAGTCAGATTAGTCCCCTCTAGTTTTGGGGTTGTCTAATCCTTGTTTGTTGTTCTACAGCTGCCAGTCAACTATTTTTGTTTGTTTTTCTTCTAGTTCATGTTCTCGTTTGAACTAGCTTCTTTTTGGCCCTTTGAGCTTTTTGTGTGAAGGGTACAACACCTTGTAAATACCGATTTTATCAAAAACATACTTTAAAAAAAATAGAGATGTCAATATTTATCCAATCCAATTGCTTGTTTTTATATCTAGATTTTAACTTTTAGATTTCATAAACAATCAAAAACTAATGAAAAAATCGAGACAAGAATTTTAATTGATTTTAAGATTCTACAATTTTTTTTTGCATTATAAGTTTATTGTGGTGTTTAATCATTTCTTTATTTTTTCCATCCTATTCTACATTTTCTTGTTTATCTTTAATATGTGATCAATTATTATTTTTAAATAAATTAATGGAAACAACTAGATTACATAGGTACACATCTCTACTTTTTTTGAAGAAAATTACAATATGATGGATAAGCATACATCTAAACTAGAAACCATCCTTTGGTTAAACAATGATGACCAAGGGGATCTTGTTTGTTAAAGTCACCCAAGGATTGAACCTAGTCCAATCATGTCTCTAGGGATTTGAAACTCGGTGGATGATAATATCAAGGAACATGCCAATATCCTCATCCATTGTGTTCAAATAATCGAGCTACAATCTTTTGGCAATTAAAATTATTTTTAATAAAATGTAACTAATCATTCATTGTTCTCTATACGATATTCTATAGGTTTACATGTAATAAAATATAATGTTTTCCTCCCAATCATTGTTGCAATAGGTTTCCATGTAGCATTCAACTTTCCTACTCAACCTGTAAGTATATTCTTTCTTCCAAATTAGTTTTCTTAAGACAATAAATTAATAAACTTAATATACATGAAATGCTACACATAATTATACTTTTTAATAATATTATCTTTTTAGATCAACTAAGATACATGTTCATGTTACTTTGGTCTATCAATAAGCTAATAATAATTATGAATTTACTTTTTAATATCAATGCATTTTTCAATCCAAATATGGTCAACATTTTTACAATTAGCTACTAACCATTTTCATTGTATCATTTTGTTTTAAAAGTATTGCTCATTTTCTTTCAAATACCTCTTATATTGAAAGTATAACACATTCTCTTCTAATATGTTTTCAAGCCACATTTTGGTAATTGAGATTTCTACTATTCTACTTTGATGTGATGTCATTTTATATAGACTAATTTAATATTAAATATAAAAAATTTCATGTGCATGTCAAGATGAGATCTATTTTTTATTTCCAGTTCTTTATATGAATTAATTAATCTTAAACATAAATCTTTTCATGTGCATGCTAAGATGCTCTTTTTTTTATTTCTAATTTTTTATATGGATTAATTTAATCTTAAACATAAAAGATTTCATGTGCATGTCAAGATTATTTTTTTAATTTGTAATTTACCTTCTTTCTAGTTGAGAGTAGGAACATTCTCTTCGAATTGTATGGAAATGAAAAGGTACAATATTGCTTCCATGACTCATTTTTTAGTGGTGTCATTTACTATATGTTTGGTTCAAAACACCCATTTGCACTAAGTGTATTCCCTATTAAATAGTAGATTAGCAAGCATTTCACTCAATAATTCCAAGCTAACCTCCTCTTGGCTACAATCTTAGTTGGCATCTTTCCCAATTCTTTTACCTCCTTTAGAGTTTTTTTATCAAATTCTTGCTCATCGAGGATGAATTTTAATGGTTTGTGCTTCATTTTGGAAAATTCATCATCTTTTAGATTATTCTATTTTTGGAACTTGTTTTTCTAGTAGATCGCTCCAAATATTAAATCAACTTCCTCTTATTATGACCTATTTTCTTAACATTTTGTCATGACGTATTTTCTAAAATTTGCAATTAAATGTTAGACTAGCTTATCTATCTTAATATTAATTTATATATTATACCTCTAGATATATCATTTTATATCATTTTCTAGCCGTATTTTTCTAAAAAGCGCAAAACTCAAAAAAAAAAAAAAGCCTTGAAAATGATATATCTCAGATATATCTCAACATATTTAGATTCAAGTTTAGATATGTTGTAGGTTAAAGTTAGTATGTAGGGATTACTGAAAAAAAAGGTAGGAGTCAATTCAATGAATTCGACTGTTTTGAACTTGAAAACATGGAAACTTAAATTAAATTAAAATATATTAATTCTTATTAATATAAATGAATTCTTATATTACAAACTTGTTTTATTAAAAGAAAAATAGTTTTTTTGACGTAGATATTTTTTCAAACATTAGAATTTTTTTTTGGTTTGGATATCTAGTTTTGATTTTGATGTAGATATTTAGATTTTACAAGATTCTGATATTTAGTTTTGATTTTGACGAAGATATTTTCAGATTTTATAAGGTTCTGATATTTACTTCGAAGGTATGTCCCTATATGAACTTTCCAAGTTCATTTTCTCCTTCAGCGATTGAAAAGAAATGAAAGACCCTAGTTGACAGTCAAATGAATCTCAATCATCCATCATTTTTGGCCATTTTTTTGACTATTTTTCGTTGTTTTCGATCGTTTTTCACCATTTTTCTTGCTTTCCCTGCGACTATCAGTTTATTCATGTCACATTGTTGTTGTTTTATGAATCACAATTAAAGGCGTTCCCTTCTATGAAGTCTCTTCACCTAAATCTTCACCTAAATCTTCAAATCGATGACTCTAGCTGATCTAAAAAAGATGGAGGACCATCGCATTGATCTTTACCATTCATTTTTATTGTTTCATAGCCTTTTTGCATGTACATTTTTCCCTTCTGTGACGCATCACATGTTGGGCATATTAGTATTACTTGGTCTTTTTTCACAACCGTTAGATTATTTTTGCCGGTTTTCTATTAACAGAGATTCGTAGTATATTTCTTCGACAATGTTGACAACAGTTATTTTTCCCTCATTGTAAATAGATTTTTGCTTGCACCCTCTACTACTGTTCAGAGTATGGTACTGATAGATATTAAAGGCTTACCTTTTCACATGTCTAATCTTCTTCAGCGCCCACTCAAATACATTATAAATTATATTTATTTTCTTTTAAATTTTGTTTATTATTATTTTATACACAAAATAAAGTAATTTTTTATACTTAGAGTTTTAATTTATATAAAATAATTTAGATGATTGAAGCAACAACGGTAGGATTCTTGCTTCGAAGCTATTGGCAATGCCATAGGTAGTTTTTTAAAGCTGGATTCTATGTCTCGGGATCTTGTGCATACTACGGTGGCTCGTATTTTAATTGACTTGGATATCTCCCAACCCCTCCATGGTGGAGGATAGACCTTGGAAGCAACTTATGGAGTATGAGGGGCTCCCTTTTCATTGTAGGAGATGTTTCTCTGTTGGTCACTTAGCCTTTAGTTTCTCTCTTGCTTGTCGTATGGGTGCTGCTACTTGGTGGAAGGATGCTCTCAAAAACCATCTCATAGTTGGCTCTCCCCCCTTAGATAGTTCTTTTGAGGAGGGAGACTCTCCCTCCTTTGCTTCTCTCATGGAGTCGATGCCTTTTCCAGATCCTCCTCCGAATATCTGTTCCTCAGAACCTTTGCCCCGATCTAATGTTGCTATGCCATCATAACCTTTTGCTATTGTTGTCCCATTAGATCCTTCTCATCCTTGTTTGAATGACTTTGTTGGTCCTTTGTTCATTCTTATCTCTGCTGCTTCGCTATTGGCTCCCTTGTTGTGTGGTGGTTCCTCTCTCAGGGTGGTTGTTGTGGATCTGATCCCCTCACCACGCTCAGTGGATGTCTTTCCTGAGCCTTCTTGGTCGATTGTGCTGAGAAAAAAGAAAGGACTCCAAAATTTTGTGGCTACTTCATGGCCTCAGATTCAGGGAGTTAGATTAGTCCCCTCTGGTGCTGGGTTGTCTAATCTTTGTTAGTTTCTCTACAACTGTCTGTTAGTTGTCTCTGTTTGTTCTCTCCTAGTTCATGTTCTGTATGAACTAACTTCTTTTTTTTGGCCCGTTGGGCTTTTTGTGTGAAGGGTACAACACCCTATAAATGTCGCTTACCTTATCAAAAACAACGGTAGGAAGATTGGTTTTGGTCACATCATTTAAATATATTTCTCTTGTGGTAGGGATTCATACTTTTATTCAAAATCCTCATTCCATGATGCTTTAATGGTTGTACATACCCTATTCCAAAGCTCCCATTTTGGTAGAGGTAGGGAGGATAAGGTGAAGGTTGTGGAATTTGGTTGTACAATTGCCAATTACATTTGCTTGAAATTTTCTAAAGCCCTTTCAACAAATCCATTTTGTACATAGCTTAATATTTGATTTTTGATTAAAAAATAATTAAATAAATCTATTTTCATTTATATTTTATTTATTGTTTATTTTATAATTTTGTTATAAAATAATTATTTTTTACATATAATAATACATAAAAAAATAAATTTTAAAGACAAATTTTTAATTTATATAAAATAGTGTAAATAATTGAAAGAAAAAATATTTAATAAAATTGGAATTTTGTAGTTTTCGGGACTCAATTGTGTGCCAATTTTGAAACCAAATCCAAAAAATGTACAAAATTCTATGACATGGATTGTGGAAATCTAATAGCATTGAATATTTAATAACTATTTTTTGAGCTTTGATAAATGAATGATTTTATAATTTGATTTTTAATTAAAAATAATTCATAATATGTAGAAATCTCATATTTATAATTTATAATTTTATATTAATTTGACTATAATTAAAAATATTTATTATTATTATTATCATATTTACAAAAAAATTAATATTAATAATTCTATTTAATTTTTTCTTAAATCTTGATTATTATTTTTTAAACAATTTAAATAATATTTTATAAAAAATTTATAAAATTTTCACAAAGGCAATAACTATCCCCCTAGCTAAAATCATCCCTAAAGTTATCTCAGAAGAACAAGGAGGGTTTGTCCCTGGTAGGGAAACCTCTGATGGAGCAATAATAGCTCATGAAATTGTGCACTCCATCAAGCAACATAAGACACCAACAATGATCCTAAAACTGGATATGTTGAAAGCCTACGAAAGAGTTAACTGGGATTCTCTTAAGGTTGTTCTTCATAAATTTGGCTTCTCTGATAAATGGATTAAGTGGATACACTCTTGCATTTCAATAGTAAGATTTTCAGTTCTATTGAATGGCTCCCCGTGTGGTTTTTTCCCCTCTTCAAGGGGCATAAGGCAAGGGGACCCCCTATCACCCTTTCTTTTTATTCTTATGGTAGAAGGTTTGAGCAGGGCAATCCAGACTGCTATAGATAGAAATCTTTGGAAAGGAATTCACATCCCTAATTCGCAGTCAAATTAGACCCATGGTCTCTTTGCAGATGATGTCCTACTTTTTGGTCACGCTTCAATCCCAGAAGCTAAAACTATCAAGGAAATCCTTTTGGAATCCTCAAAGGTTTATGGGAAAATGATTAATCCATCAAAATCAAAATTGTTCTTACTCAATGTCCCCCCTGTCATAGAGAAAAAGTTGCAAAAATTCTAGGGATTCCCTCTAGTTTCTCTCCCATGTTCCTATGTTGGGATTCCCTTCTTTTCTAGTAAAGTTACTCCTTCCTTTTGGGACAAAGCAATCTCCTCAATAATGGGGCGGATCCTTACTTGGAAGCACAAGTGGCTTTCATTTGCTAGGAAAGTTTAGATGATAAAATCAGTTCTAAACGCCATACCAATATACCTATTATCAGTGCTCAAAGCTTCGACAGATACTTTAAGCCATTTGAAAACTGTGCTTCATTCATTCTTATGGAATGATAATGTTGGGGGAAAAGAAAAAGTACCTCTAATTGCATGGGATGAATTATTCCTTTTGAAAGGGATGGGGGGTTCAAGGATAAGAGATGCAAAACTTCAAAATTTAGCTCTAGGAGAAAATCTAACTTGGAGGTTGTATCAGAACTCAAATTTTAGGTGATGGAAATTAATGTTTTCAAAATACCTCTATCCCCATCCAAGGGAGTGTATCTTTATTGCCTCTGTTCTCCCTAAAGGCTCTACAATTTGGAACTTTATCTCCTCTTACAGGTCTGTTATCCTCCCCCATCTTTCCTGGTTGGTGCATAATGGTAGAAAAGAAGAATTTTGGGAGGACGTGTGGAATGGTTATCTGGCTTTGGCTCAACTCAGAGAGTGGTGTCCCCTAATTGTAATGCTCAAATATGAATGGGGCTCTAAAGCGACAGACTATTTTATTGTAGATCTCTCTCAGCCAGTTCCTAAAGTCAAGTGGAAATCGGTTGCTTCTCTTCCTCTTCCCCTTCCACTTAAATCAACTTTCTTGGAGGAGTTGGAAAAAAGAGCCATTGCATTTTCAGACAAGGAAGATTCTTTGATCTAGACCAAATCAAAAGCTGGTAATTATTCAGTTAGAGATGGATATAACTCTCTCTTATCTTCTCACCCCGAAATTGAGCTCCCACATGCACTATTCTAGAATGCTGCTTGATTGCTAAAGTCAGGGGCCTTTGCATGGATTTCTCTCTAGGATAGGGCCCTTACTAGTGCAAGATTGGATAGACTGGGCATCACTATTGCTTTCCCTCATGTATTTTGTGGGTATTTCCTCGAATCTGTAGATCACCTTTTCTTAAAATGCCCCTTTGCCTCTCACTGTTGGTACTG
This sequence comes from Sequoiadendron giganteum, assembly GCA_007115665.2. Lineage (NCBI taxonomy): Eukaryota > Viridiplantae > Streptophyta > Pinopsida > Cupressales > Cupressaceae > Sequoiadendron > Sequoiadendron giganteum. The sequence continues at coordinate 1,067,031 of CM021100.1, read as the reverse complement.
GTTATTCCAGAAGTTGGGGTAGTAGTCTATGATTGGTCCTACATTGTTAGCCCAATTCACAGCATGGCCTCAGTGCTTCCGATCCTCCTTCTTTTCTTCCATGTGGGTTATTTCTCCTTCCTTACTTATTTGGAACATTTGGCTTGAAAGAAACAACAAAGTTTTCAGGCATAATCCTTCCTCTTTGAACGGTGTTCTTCTCAAACTCAAAAAATTCAATCTTGGAAACAGTGAAATCTTACATTTTAAAACAAGTTAATAACCTAAAATCCTTCTCAAGTTGGGATACTTATATTTTAATATCATGGCCTTCAATCAAGTCCTTACCATTTCATGGGTCGATCTCAAGTAAGGCTAATAAATGTAAAGCCAAAAGAGAAGCAAAATGGATTCCCTCACTTATGAATTGGTTCAAACTAAACTATGATGGGGCTTCCCGAGGTAATCTTGGAAGTTCGGGGATTGGGGTTGTAATTATAAACTCATACTCAAAATTCATTAAGGTTGCTTGCAAATCTATCCCTACTGGCACAAATAATAAAGCTCAACTAGAACCACTCAGTTTGGGGCTGGAGCGAGCCCTTTCCCTTGGAATTAAAGATCTTGTAATAGAAGGAGACTCGATGGTCATCTTTAATTCTATTATTAACAAGAAATCTCATGTTTGGCATCTTCAATACCTTTTGGAGAGAGTTCTCTTACAATTATCATTATTCAACAGCTATTTAGTATCTCATTGCTTCAGGGAGGCAAACTTTGTGCCTGACTACCTTGCTAATGTAGCAATCGATAATCTTTGGGATTACAAAGAGCTTCTACAGTTTGAAATCCCCTCATTAACCAAGGAAGCTCTAGTTTGTGGTGACAGTTGACATATCTTGGACTTCTTTGCCTCTACACTCTTCCAAAAAGTTGCATTATCTATAATTTTGTGTGGCCTCTCCTCTATGGGGTTGGCTTCTTCTGCATGTCACAGTATCTCAGACAACATGTATTTTACCCATAGATGGAGAAAACAAAAAAACATAAGAACTACTGGTTTCTGGCAAATGTGCTCATTTCAGTTTGGTTGTTTGTATATATGTTGAAGTTTCCTAGCCAATTGCAATTTGCGAATGCAAAGACAATTTGTACAACAATCCTGCTATACAAAATATGGTAAAGTATCTCTATTAAACATGCTTTATAGTGTTTATCATATGGCGGTGTTCCTTGCTTTTCACTTGGTAAGCCGACTTTGAGAAATATTGTTCACAATGTGTAGTTAGACTCTTCTCCTATGTATTTTCATTGGTTATTGTCGGCCTGCACAAAATTTAATAGCTAACACCAGTAAAATGAATTCTCATGTTTGGTATTTAAAAAGAAAATTTCTTTCCTTTCTGGAAAGCAGTGTGCTAGTAAATTGGGGCTTCTCCTTACCATGTCTTTGCATTTTGGTTCATCTTGGTACAAAATAAATTTTAAATCAAAGGGAAAAGTCTTGTTTGACTCCCATTCATATGATCATGAAAAGTTGGGCAAATTTTTTTGCCTAGATGATGCTGACACATTTTTGGCCTGCAAAAAGGTGGTGGGCTCTCAATGGCTTAAGGAAAATGCAAATGCCACTTATCATGAACTGTTATCTCATTTTTTCACTATTTGCATGGATATTCTCTTGGACCCTGAGCTGGTTATGGTGCTTGCTTCACAATTTGCTCAGCCTAGTCTTCTTTCTGAAATTGATCTAAATGAAGCTTTGGCTAATTACAAGTTTGATGCAGGTTCTTTAACTATTGGTGGTTTTATTAGTCATAATGATTTGGCTTCTAATAGTTTTTGTGGATATTTTTTTGCATGTCCTCAGGGCAGGTATCATGTGTGATGAATTTGAAAGGACCATTCTTGATTATAATGATTTGCATGGAAGGGTTGAAACTGACACTCTTGCTGCTAGTGTTGATGTCTTTCTAGCTCTGCATTTCTTATTTGATGTGGCTACAAGATCAAAGATAACTGAACAAGCCTCTGAAATACTCTCAAATGATGTGAGGGCACTTCATGTTTATAATCCCATGCCTCTTTCCCATTATGAGGCCAGCTCATCCTCCAGGGGTGAAGATTCGTAATTGTGATATTGGCTGTCCTTTTTTTGCTCATTTTGCTTCTATGAGCTCTGAATGCTCGTCTAGCATCTGCTAGACTGGGAGTTGGTGGGTGGTTAAAGCATTTTTCTCTTGGGTTTGAATTCTTTGGTTGGGACTTTAGTATGCATTTACAAATACTTTGTTCTGAATATTGGCTCTCCATAAGTGGATTGAATTTCATTGACATTTTTGTATCTTTTTCTCTTTTTTTCAGTAAAGTTTATTGGCACAACCACTTTTATCAAAAAAAAAAAAAAAAAATTACAATAAAAAACATGAAACTTGTAGAATCTAATATCAAAAGATAATAACAAAAATTACATAATCAAAATGATAAAATATTTCACCTTTAGTTTAATTTTTAACTTTTTCACTTTAGTTTTACTTGTCTTTTAATATAAAAATTTAAATTTAAATTTTAACAATTTAAATATAATTTTTTTTTATTTTAAATATTGAAACCAATCTATAATTTAAATGCAACTTTAACAAAAATAAAGATAGTTTCTATAATTAAAAATAATATTATATCATTTAATAAATTAATATGTAATATTAAGTAAAATTTAAATGATACCTAATATCTTGTATATAATCATATAATAAATAATACTTATTTATTGTATACATTAATATATGTTATTTAATAAAATTTCAATAATATTTAGTATCAATTAATAACTATAATATTAATATTATATATTATAAAATAACAAATATATTAATAATATGGTATACGTCAATTCATCTCGAGCAATTCATTATAGAAAATTGACTGCTGTCATGGAAAATTCACCCCCAAGTAAAATTCACCGCCAACAATTCATTGCCCTAGACAATTAACCCCATTAATATTTTTAATAAAATTAAAATTTGCCAAATTGACAATGTGGTTGAATGCAGCCTTAGATTGTTTAAAGAAGTCAGTGCTTACAACAACTAGAAGTTTGTGAGCGAGTTCCCCTAAACAAAAAGTAATTGAAAGTTCCAGACATGCAAGATGAATTAACTGCAACACCTTCAAATAGAGTGACGCCTCCAAATTTGGCAATTCCTTTGGCCGAAAATTTCCATGTTTGATGCCTTTTGTGAAGGATGTTATGCCTCTGCAAAGTTCAGACAACTAGCAAAAGAAAAACAAGCTTCCAAAAATATCACACATAGCAAATTTGTGTGGCATAGCCACAGGAAGACAAATCATGGATGGTTTGACTTGCCAAAAAGGGTGCAACAAAGATTTGATGCAAGAAGGGATTTGATCCAGTGTGGATTTTATGCAACGTGGCCTCCCAATGCCAATTCGCGGCCCTTCATAGACAAATCATGCAAGAAAGTATCTGACAACAAAAAAAGGAGCAACCAAAAAACCATAGGTTCCCTTTGAGAAGCCATGTGAGGCTTGAGGGAAACTGAGCGCGGGTTGTGCTCTCTAGAATTTGTATTGGGATTACTTTTTGCAGACTATCTTGGAATACAAGGGTGGAAAGTAAACAAATGGGGAAACCTTGATGTACATATAATTGAACATGAGTCTATTAGTAATGGAGCTCAATTATCTTTTTGATTCAAAGGTTTTAGTAGTGTTTGGATCCTTGTAACTGTATGCATAGTTGATTTGAATATATTGCTTCTTCATTGAGACATTTTTTACACAAACAACATTTTTGATAAATTCCCTATCAATTGACCTCATGTACTTCACAAAGATATGACAAAAATAGACCAAAATCTTGCCTAAATGACCTTCCACACCTATTGGGCATACCCATTGCACACCAAGATGCAATTGCTAGTTAGTTTTGATTTTGACGTAGATATTTTTGTTCAAGCATTAGAAAGATTAAATATAAGGTTTGAAATTTAACAATCTATCATTGACTTGTGAATATGACTGTAAATTATAAGCCCGATTCATTTGCAAGAGTGTGGATTAGATTATATGAGGATCAAGTTTCCTTTGGTTAGATTTTCTATTATATTTAACAAATTAAGATTTTAAGTTATTTTCATGTTTTTTATGTTTATATTTTAGAATTATGTTTCTTTTAGAGTAATATTATTCAATTCTTTTCTTGACAGTTGAAGACTAAATCTAATAATTCATTATCAATTTACTCTAAAAATGTCTTAACATATTTTCATGTATTTAAATATTTATATTTTCATTATGTATATGATTTGAAGGTAGATGTGTTGAGGATAGAAATGGATGAATTGAGTGGGTATTAAAATTTTGACAAAATTAAATAGATTTAGACACATAAAATTTACCAAATATTTAGTATCATAGAATACCTAAATGTATTGGGTATCTAGTCTTTTACCAAATATATGATATTGATGAACTAAATATCTACTTGTAAACAAACTAAATATCCATTCCTAAAAGATTTTTTCATTTATTTTTTCATCCTTTATTGACTTTAGTTTTAACTACAACTAAAAAAACCATGTGGTGGAATTCATTGATGAACTCCACTTTGGCTTAAATGGATGATGATTGTATATTGCTAAGTTGTTAATAAAAATATTATGTTATGATTATTTTAAGCTCGGTTAAGATGATAATATATTATGAGTTCTAGTTTTCTACCATAATCCTACTATAATATGTATATACATGTACACACACATGTATTATACTAAAATAAATAAAAATTTAAAACTAGAAACATAATACTCCATTTAATCTCTAGCTCAAAATTTTTTAACACGCATATAACATTGTTAATAATAATACAAATTATTCTCAATGATAATTTTCAGTAGAACACTTAGTTCACATGAGTTATAAAATTTCAAGAGATGTCCATATAATATTTTGGACACCAACAACGCGCTACCAATAAATTATAGGACACCTGCAACACTATTAAACACCTATAGAAACTTACTAGTGATTTGTAACGACATATTATAATTGTGCTTCACCAAAAACTTTCCAAATTCAAAAAACCAAATGAAATTTTTAGATTAATTATTCACACCATTATTTTCATATATTTATTCTTGATTTTATTACTTGATTTGAATATTTATTTGAATATTTTATTTTTGTTAAGTCTATAAAGCTATTGCACCAAATCTCTAGTGTTATGGGATTTTCCACAAATGTTGCCATGCATTATTTTTTGTGTTTATTTTCTTTACTTATAGAATCCTTTTTGTTGGTGTGAATTCAAGATCGCCAACTACAACAAATCACCTTCACAAGAAACCAGAGAGACAACACTGTTATTTCACCAAATAAGGAGTGAATAAAATGAGATGAATAATCTACATATGGTGCAGGATTTTAAAGCCGTGAAATTTTTTTTGGGTGGGAAAACTATCCACATCGGAAAAACCACCCGAGAGTAACTAAATGCAAAATTAATAAACTAATTTTCCTAAGTAAACTTAAGCGACTAAATGGTAAAAACCATTTACTCCAACACCCCCCTTAAGTGCAACTTAGGGAGAATGAAGATTGAAAAATGCAAATGCAAAAAAAGTGCAATATGGGTCCCAACTACACAACCATGTTAGGTACCCATTCACAATGTAATGTAGAAAAGAAATTTCTCACAACCAGAGAAAAAGAGAAAAACCCGATGGGAAAAGAACCCTCTCCAAAAGAGAGAAAAGAAAACAAAAAAGAAGCATGGATGGAGGACTCAATCACACCCCCCAAGGACTACATACATCATATATATACAACCAATAACCCCCCCCCATAAAAGGGGAAGAGAGAAACTATATAGCCCCCCCACAATGAAGAAGCTCCTATGCTAATGGTGCATGCATGAAGAAAAAATTCTATCCAATGCTTGTAAACAATATTTCTCCCCTTGGGAAGAAACCAATCCACTGGTGTATGAAGAAAATCTAAACCAAGAGATGAGGAAGGAAGTCTCAAGAAGTATGAAGTCTCTGAAGGATGTTCAAATGGATCCATGTCGATGTCGAATGATACCATAATCAAATTAGGATCTAATGAAGACTTAAACACATCAACCTCCAAAGACAATGATTCCTTCGAATATTGCTCAAGATACTCCAACTCAATGCCAAACTGTGACACTAGAAGAGAAGAAGAAGGAACGAGAGGGTATGAAGGTTCCCTCATCACATTCTAAGTAGTGAAATCAACTCCTTCAAAGAGGAGATGAACATAATCAATCATGTCTTCCAAATCATCAATGCGAGACTCCACAAACAAGAATGATATGTTTTCAAGATAAGAATCCCAATGAGGTGGATCTGGAAAACAATATGCATCCTATTGATCAAGATCACGCGAAGTAGCAACCAATGAATGAGAAGGCTCAATAGGTATCTCTATAGAAGAAAAAGTGGAAACCTCATCATCTTCATCATCAATATGTGCAAGGTGTTCCAAAGAATTAAACTCATGTAGTGTATCATAGTCAAATGGTATATTAAATCTAAATCATCAAGAGGTACATGACAATTTGAATCAGGATCATCTAGGAAGGGTAGAGTATTAGGATCTCCATATAACTCCCAAATTTTGGTCCATAGAGCATGAGGACACTCAATACCATCAATGAAACTCAATGTGTTATCATCAACATGAAGAGAAATCACTCTGAAAACATGATCTCTTTTGGAACACCAAACAAACTTCTTGCTCCAAGATGTACCAATTTGAGGAACAAGACCATATAGGTATGGTAAAAGATGAAGTCATTGCAAATTCTTCAATATATACCATCTCTCCATTGTGTATAGTACCTCCTTTTCAAGATGATTAGAGAAGGGTGTAATGAAAAACCTATAATAACTATCAATTCTTCAAAAAGTTATAGAGATAATACCTTCAATGAAGACAACTTCCAAATGCAATAAATGCTGATAGACAACGAAATCAGGTGGATTGATCTATACCATTGCGAGCTTGGTGAAGTCAAATTTTTGATTGACTTGTACCACTGTGAGCTTGGTGAAGTCAACTTGCCTAATTGCACTCCCTTGGAAAGAAGGAGCTCGAGGTATTTGCAAGGTAATTTCTCTTTCTTGAAGTTTAGAGTTCTTAGAATCTGGTCCTCACTACATGCGAGGGTATTAAAGAAAAAAATTTCTGATTTGTCCAAGCTAACCTCCTAGCCCAAGGAAAGGGAGTACCTTTCCAAAATCTCCTTGAAACGTCTTGCCTCCCATACATGAGATCTACCAAAAAGCATGGTATCATCAACAAGCTACTGATGGGTGACTGCAGGCATACCTCCAGTGATTTATATCCCCTCCACTCAACCATAATTCCAAGCTTTGGTAATGCATCTACCAAGGGCCTCAACCATTATAATGAAAATAAATGGTGACAAGGGGTCCCCTTGGCGAAGCCCCCGAGAAACATTGAAGAAACCTTTTGGGGATCCATTCAAAAGGAGTGAGAATCTTGGGCAGGCAATCCATCCAAAGATCTAGTCCAACCATACCCTATTGAAACTAAAAGCTTGCAAGGTTTTGAAAAGAAATCACCTGTCTACCTTGTTGTATGCCTTCTTTATGTCAAGCTTAATTAACATTTCCAACTTCTTCATGGTTTGAATGGAATGTATTACCTCCTGAGCTATTATGACACCATCCAAGATTGATCTTTCAGGTACAAAACTAGTTTGTTCTTCTGAAATGATGCTAGGAAGGATTTTCTTTAACCTATTAGCCACTGCTTTGGAAAATACTTTGTAGATGGTATTGCAGAGAGAGATCAACCTAGAATCATCGAGCGAATCCAATTTTTCCTTCTTGGAAATTAAGGCAATAAAGGTGTTGTTTAACTCTTTTAGTACCCTGCCTAAACACTTGGAATCTTTGATTGCCTCATATATGTCCTTGCCCATAATTTCCTAGCACTTCTAAAAAAAACCCATGGGGAAGCCATCTAGGCACGGAGCCTTATGAGGATGAAGTTGGAAGAGGGCCACTTTAATTTCATTCTCCATGAATTTACTATTCAACAACACATTTTGTTCTTGTGTGATAATCTTTAGGATACAACCCAAAAGTTCCTATTGAGTATTCAAGTTCGACCCCACCCATTCGTTCAGAAGGTTCTCAAAGTACTCCACTGTGATAGCTTTCACATCCTCTATCCTGTCGAGAGTCCTGGCATCACCTGATTTGATGCGTGTGATTTTGTTTATCTCCCTACACACCTTAGTAGAGTTATGGAAGAACTTTGTATTCTTGTCTCCAACAAAAAGGCATATTTCTTTTAATTTTTGACACCAACAAATTTCTTCTTTTGCCAAGATGTCATTTAATTTCTTTAACAGCTCATATTCTTCCATGAAACAATGGTTGTCCATCCCATTCTTAATTATTTCTTCTGATAAAGCTACCAAAGCCTCTTCCGTATTCCTTTTTTCTTTGAAAATGTTTTTAAAATGATTTTTATTCCAAAGCTTTAAATTTTGTTTAATTACTCTTAATTTGGCAACAATGTTGAACATCTTTGATCCCCCTAGATTACTGTTTTCCCACTAGCCCTTAATCAAGGGAAGAAAATATGGGTCTCTATACCACATGTTTTCAAATTTAAATGGATATCTCATTTGACTCCTTTCCTCCACAATCTCCAGAGCTACAGAAAAGTGATTCGAGCTTGATCCAAGGGTGATCTTGCTTTCTAAGGTGAAAGGAAAAAGGCTTAAATCTCCTCTAAACAAGAATAGATATCTAGTTTCTCAGCTACACCGCAAAAACCACTCCTACTTGTCTAGGTGTAGTGACCATTTCCAGTTTGCACATCTAATAGCATGTTCCTTTCAATGAAACTTTCAAAGTCCAACTAAGACTGAAGCTTTCTTGTCACTCCACCTGTTTTATCAGACATTTTTAGGATTGCATTGAAATCCCCACCTAGAATACAAAAATCAAAGGTCAGATCTCCACAAATGATATATAGTTCATTCCAAACTTCTCCTTTTTGAAGACAATTATTAGGTCCATATACATTGCTTAAAAGAAAGCTAAGATTAGAGGTGATGCTCCTTACCTTACATGCAATCTAGGATCTACTAACCACCACCTCCTCTAGGAGAACGCTTTGTGGCTTCTAAAGAATCGCGAGCCTTCCTAAAGGCCCCATAGCATTGACCCTAATTGACCTCTAATGCTTCATCTTCTTTCTAAAGCTGACTCTCTCTTGATCATTGAGCTTTGTCTCTTGCAACAAATAGATGTCAATTGTCATTGATTCTACTTGATTCTTAATCAGGTAGCGTTTGTTAGGGGCATTTAAGCTCCTAACATTCCACATTACAAGCTTCATGGTTGTTGAGGAAGGGAATCACCCTTCCCTATTTTTAGCATCTCACTAATCTTCATCTGCCTGTTCACTTCGCCATCCCATTTTAGTTTTTCCTTGTTAGGAATTCTTCCTTGAGTCTTGCACTCCCCACAATCCAGAGAAATTTTATTGTACTCCTTCTGTCTTATACCCAATTTTCCTAGCACACCTTGCTCCTACACAGAGACTCTTTGCCTTTTGCTTGATTTTTTGACTATCTTCTACCTCCTATTCAGATTCATCAATGTCAAGATGTGGGCTAGTAGTCCAATCCTTGAACCAATCTTCATTGTCAATATTGATCGCTCCAATTTTGGTTGCCTTGGCAAGCTCCACCAATTCTATGCCCACCTGAGGGAGTTAGGTCCTCCTCCCTTACCTTTTTTCCTAGAAAATCAATGGAATCCACCACCTTTTGATCAATCTCCCTTTTTTCTTCTCCCAACACCACCAGATCTTCAATTGCTCCTGCAACCTCACCTGACACCCCTTTTGCTTCCTTTTCTGACAGAATTAATGAGCCTACCAAAGAGGCCCACATAGGGGAGCTCTTTGAATTAGCCCTATCTTGGGTGTTTTGGACCAGTGACTTCCTTCTTTCTAGATGTTGATTTCACCAGCTTATAATCCTTAACAAGGTGCTTCTGGGGTATGGATCTAGAACCAAAGTCTGAACTCAATTCCCCCAGTTTGTGAAAATTTCAATCTCCCGCCATGTTTGATTGTTGGGAAAGTTCTCTATACAGATTTTGATATGGGAGTGTATACCATCTAAATCCAATCTTTCCTCTGCACAAACAAAGTTTCCCAGATTGTTACCAATATCCTCCAAGATGCTTGGGGCCCATAATACAAGGGGTAAATTCAGCAACTTGTACTAGTCCTGAATTCAATCCAAATTGTGGTGATACGGATCAAAGCCAATCTGCCATCTGCATATATACAAGCCACACCCATCCATGATCTAGACGCCATTTTCAATTTCCTCCTTGATCTCCACCATAGGACAAACGACCACAAAATATCCTTGCGCTAGAACCTTGAACTCCATATTATCCCCCAATCTCCGACGCCACCATCTCCAAAAACTGTCCCAGTTGAGCCTCATGCCATACCATCTGATAATCAACCCCAGCCTTTCGAGACGCTCCTTTTCTGCCTGGAGTTTGAAGGAACTCAAAACCATAGTTCGGCTCCTCTTTAAAGCTTGCCTATCACCAAAACCCCCTCGCCTCAACTGTTTTTTCTAGTCGTTTCCGTGCTGTGGGGTAAAACCCAGTTGACACATCCCCCCGTGATCTTGCTTGAATGACCTTGTTCCATTGTTCGTATTGAAAAGATTGCCTACGTCTTGTTGAGGCCTTCCAAACCTGGGGTTTCGGCCTTGCTAGCCTCAACCACTCTTCCCGCCATTTGAACAACGATGAAAGTTTGAATTTCGCCAACCGTTCCACTGTGAGCTGGGACTTTCTTGATTATGTTGTCTAGTGGCCACCTCTTGATCGACCTCATGCGCTTGTGACACCTGAGAACTACCATCATACTCCTTCCCTGCTGTGACACGGTCTTCGCAACCCTCACCATTTCGCACCACCTCTACAAAATTTCGTACCCAATCTGCTCCTTCGCGGCTCCATTTTTTTAAAATTATATATTATATTAAATTTTACAGTTTATAATTTTAATAAAGATTAAAGTTCAATCAAATTTTTAAGATAAGTTTGATATTTATAAAATTTTGCTTGATTTATAAGAAGCTCGTAACTGCATGACAAAACCGAAAGAGTATGGTAATGAAATGCCTTGATTGCCTATGAATTTCAAGCAAATGCAATTGGTAGTTGGAACACCAAGCATTCCCAAGTAGCAAAGGCCACAAATAGCATGCAAACTATGAAGCGTAACAAAGCATGTGACTTATTTGACAAAATGAAAAAGAAAATGGAGGGGTGCGACAACCTACAGAGGATGCAAGGAAACTGTTTGAAAAAAAGCCACAATAAAATGTCTGATTAAAGTGAAAGGTTACATAGGTACTACAGCAACCTCATCATGCAATTGTTGTTGGATTTTCTGACGATCATAAAAAATAAAGAAATCTACCCCATTTGTTGTAAATCTCTAGCAAGTCAGCTTCAACTGAAATCCAACCCAAATCCCATCCCTACCTTGATTTTCAAAAACTGTCGAATAAAGTCTCTGCAACACAACTTTATCTTTGCCTTTTTGTCTTCTGGAGAGTCACTCTCTCTGGGATTCTCTTGATCTCTTGCTTGCCTTACAAAACTAATTTCATTGCTCAACAACCAAGTTGTGTATCACGACAACTTTGAGTATAAAAAGTAAGGTTTTTTTTAGTAATTTCATTCTTTGTTCACCCTCCAGCAAAGAAGACAAGGCCCCACTACTTCATTTAATAGATGAAGACTTTTGTTTTGAATTGCCTTCTTTTTCTACCTCTGTCCTCCCTTTTCAAACTCTATTGACATCATATTTATTAATTTTCAGCAACCCATGTTCTACAATGCTCTCTAATTTTGAAGGCTTATATTTCTAAAAAGATTTATGGTTTTTATATATTGTTTGTTGAGTATATAACGGGAAAAAATGAGATACTATGGTTTTGTGTAAGAGCAACAACTTTTTTTTTTTTTTTGTGTGGGAGCAATTTTTTTTTTCTTGTATCCAAATATATTAGCTGAATACTTACTATTTGTGTTGCATTATGTAATTTATTTGAGTTTGTAATGGAAAAAAATAAAGCTCTATGTTGATCAGTTAAATATGTGTTTAAGTTTTGTTTTGTATTATCTATTTTCTATTTTTCTTTCATTTGGTATCAACATCAAATAATGACATCTTCTTCTGATACAAGTCTTGCAAATCCCTAGATTCCTCAATTTATTGGAAACATTATAAATATTGGTCAATCACAATGGAATTTTTGTTTAGCTCTCAATATATATGGAAGTCTATAGAGAATGAGTTCCTTGAACCTACAAATGCAACAACATACAATGCATTATTTCAAGTAGAGAAGAATTTTCTCAAGGATAATAAAAAAAGGTACTCCAAGGATCTCTTCTACGTAGTCCAAGCAATGTATGAGAGCATTTTCCCAAGGGTTGTAGTAGCAAAAAAAAGAGGCAAGGTTGTAGTAGCAACAAAAAAAAAGAAAGCATGAGACATCCTTCAAATACATATCAAAGAATGTCTAAGGTAAAAACTACAAAGTTGAAAATGTTGAGAAGATATTTTATGAAAGATTTATTTTTTACCTATTAGTGGACTAGTTAATCAAAGTAGAACTCATGGTGAGATTCTTGAATCTATGGAAGAATAGTAGAAAATATTCTCAGGAGCTTATCCACAAAGTTTGAATCTATTGTTGTGGCTATACAAAAACCAAAAACTTTTCACAATTTTCTATAGATGAGCTCCACGCCTCTCTAATTTATCATAAGCATGGGATTAAACATTATTCTATCTCTTCTTTGAAGAATACTTTTAACTCACAATTTTTATTTAGTAATGGTAAAGGCAAAGGGAGATCTAACATTAAAGATAGGAAGAAATTCTTATAGAGGTGGAAGGATTAGTCCAACAAATTCAATTGAAAGAAGTAACAACAAAATCATGTAAATATCAATATCAAAGCCAAAGGTGTGACAAATCTCAAGTTCAATGCCATTACTATAAAAATTATGGTCATTATGTAAATGAGTGTAGTAAAGTACAGTTTGATTTCAACAAGCAAAGTGCAATTTTTTCTAAAAATAATTAAAATCAATGTAGTATGTTTCTAGTGTGCAATGTTGCTTAGGAGATCCAAAAAGATGTCTGACTTATAGATTTAGGTTGTAGTAATCACATGATATGGAATTTAGAAATGTTGTCTAGTATAAATAAGTGTATAAAATCATATGTTACTTTGGGCAATGATAATAGAGTGTTAGTCATGGAAAAATGGAATATCAATACTTTAACCTATCAAGGGGAGACAAAGATGATTTTAGATGTTTACTTTGTTCTTAGTTTAAAGAATAACTTGGTAAGCATTGGGAAACTTGTTCAAAAGAGGTATATAGTGTCTTTGGAAAACAAAGAAGGCATAATTTTGGACCAATTTCGAGGAAATCAGCTACTAGAAATAATTTGAAAATGACCAACTAAATGTTTCCCTTAAAATTTGACACTAGATATTAGGGTTGAATTTTCTCAAGAAATCTCACAAATAGCCCAAAAAAATAACATTCAAGATTTGAAAAAATAATACAAGTAGATTTTTTATCAAAAATAAAAAATGAGAATTGGTTTTGGCATTTTTTATTTGGACACTTGAATTTTGGAGGCCTAAATTTTCTATGTGGGAAAAACATGGTGAAAGGTTTGCCATTGATAGAAAAACTAGAAAATGTATGTAAAGGGTGTATTTTGGAAAATAAAAATAGAGAGTTATGGGTATGTGCATGATCATCATGGAAAAAACAAGCCCTTAAGTGGCAATGAAAATTCAGAAAAAATAGAGTTAGACAACTTGATGTAAAAATTTGAATAAGTTATCTATATTATTCCAAAAATATGTAAAAATAGAATCTATGGAAAATTGAATGTAGTTTCTAAAATACTAGGTTAATTTTTCTAAAAAAAAAATCTATTTGGTAAAAAATTGAAATTTCAATGCAGCAGTACTTAAATTTCAAGGAAAAAATAAGAAGTAGGTGTTTGTCTGACCATCCTAACCATAATAAAATGATAATATTTTTTTATTTTATTTTAGATATAAGTAGAGAACTCATTTCTGGATGTGATGCATATTTTTTTGTAATTTTTTTTCAAGTAAATAATTAATTATGAATTTTTTATTACAACTTTTGAAAAATATAAAAACTCATATGTCTGACCACCTTAACTTGGTCAAAACTTCATGAAATTGATTTCTTTTTTAATCCTATAGTATGTGAAGCATAGAATCTGATGCATGTTTTGGATTCAAAAAATGTGATACCGTTTGAAAGCTATAAATGTTTTTCTATCAAGCTATCAATCAGGACTTTAGTCATAATTCTAATAGAAAATGAATAATAATAATTTATTAGATTCAAAGTAAAGTATAATTTATATTGGTAGAAAGATGAGAAGCTCCTTTACAAACCCTTTTCGTTTCATCAATTTGGGTAAAATAAAAGTCGTCAGCCACATGGGCGAAGTCTGGAAAAGCAAGGTAAGTTGTTAAACACGTTTTTCATGTTGACTTCTTAGGATTGGCAGGTCCGAACCAAATTCCAAAGCAAGCCCGAGCCTAATCCCTAGGCATTAAGTTTTGTGTCATCATATCGGATATCTGACTCAAATCGAATATCCGATTCAAATTGGATATCTAATTTGAATCCGATATTTGATATGTTTCAGATATGAGTTTTAAAAAATTTATACAATTTTTAATATATCATTTCAAAAATTCAATAAAGTTTATAATTTAATATATATAATATACAATATAGTTTATAATGTAATATATAATATACAATTTAAGATAATCTCTTACCGAATTATGTATTTAATATATATTATATATTATATTATTATGTATAATATTTAAACATTATTTCAATATTTTAGTTAATCTATAAATATTTAAATATATATATATTACTAATATATAAAATATTTAAATATATATATATTACTAATATATAAAATATTTAAATATTATCTCTTTCCCTCTCTCTCTCTACCTCTCTCTCCCAAGTCTTTCACTCAATCACTCTTATATCTCTCCCCTCTACCCTCTCTCTCCCCCTCCATATCCCTCTCTCCCTCAACCCTAAACCCCCTCTCTCTCCCTCTCTCCCTCTCACTCTCCCTCTCCTTTTCTCACTCTCCCACAATCCCTCTCTCTCCCTCTCTCCCTAAACCCTAAACCCTCTCTCTCTCCCTCTCTCTCTCTCTCTCTCCCTCTCCCTCTCCTCCCTAAACCCTCTCCCTCTCTCCCTCTCCCTCTCCTCTCCCTTTCTCCTCCTCTCCTCTCTCCCTCTCTCTCTCACTCTCCCTAGTCCTCTCCCCCTCTCTCTCCCTCTCCCACTCTCCCCACTCTCCTCTCTCCCTCTCTCTCAATCTCCCACTCTCCCTCTCTCCTCAACCCTAAACCCTCTCCCTCCCTCCCTCTCTCTCTCTCAACCCTAAACCCTCTCTCCTCTCCAACTCTCAATTCCCTCCTCTCCCACTCCCTCTCACTCTTCCACCTCCCTCCTCCCACTCCTCACTCCTCTCCCTCCCTCTCTCTCCCCTCTCTCTCTCTCTCCTCCTTC
Organism: Sequoiadendron giganteum; assembly: GCA_007115665.2. Taxonomy (NCBI): domain Eukaryota; kingdom Viridiplantae; phylum Streptophyta; class Pinopsida; order Cupressales; family Cupressaceae; genus Sequoiadendron; species Sequoiadendron giganteum. The sequence continues at coordinate 1,051,294 of CM021100.1, read as the reverse complement.
CCACTATCCTCTCTCCCTCTCTCCTCCCGCTCCCTCCCTCTCCCTCTCTATCTCCCACTCTCCCACTCTCTACCATTAACCCTTAGGTCTATGTGGGAAGAAATCAGATATACGATTTGTAAAACTATGATGTGTAGAGCCAAAATCTTACCATTGCAAAACATTTTAAAATGTTTTCCAAATCAGATATCTGATTATATCGGATATCGGATTTGTGGGCCATAGAAAAACCCCATGTGCGCCATTTTTGTGCATTCCAACGGACCCTACATTCTATTTGCAGCACTTTGGAGGCGACAAACGCGTGGTTTCAAACAGGAAGAGACAAATATCAACTTTTTGGAGCATCTTGTACTCAAATTTGTCATAAGGAATGATTTTTTAGCATCTTTTATGAGGTATAATGGAGAGCAGCAGTCGTCGAAAGAAAATACATAAGAGAAAGCTTACAAAAGAACAAATTGAAGAATATAGACAAAGAGATAGAGAAGGTCATAGGAAGAGAAGACAAGGTATGTTAAATATTGGTGAACCTGAGCCCTATGGTCTTTCAAGTGAAGAGGAAATTGAATATGTTCAAGGTGAAAATGTAGAACATGATATTGAAATTGGGAATGAAAATGTTCAAGGTGAAAATGTTGGAATCGAAGATGTTGAACATGATATTCAAATTGGGAATGAAAATATTGAAATTGATAATGAAAATGTTGGAATCGAAGATGTTGAACATGATATTCAAATTGGGAATGAAAATATTGAAATTGATAATGAAAATGTTGGAATTGAAGATGTTGAGCATGATATTGAAATTGGGAATGAAATTATTCAAATTGATATTGAAAATGTTCAAGGTTAAAATGTTGGAAATGAAGATGTTGAACATAATATTGAAGCAAGTGTAAATTATGGTTCACCAGATTACATGAGAAATGAAGAACCTTGTGTGGAAGAAAGACATATTCCAAATTCAAGACCTTCAAGAACCCCTAAATGGTTACTTGAAATTGATGATAACATTATAAACAATTTTGAAGGCAAGAGGTCAACACGAACTATTCGGTTGTGGGCTAGAAGAATTTTCAACCAATTTTTTAGCAATAAGACATTGACCGAGCAATGCCAAATTTTTGTACAATTGCTAAAGATGCAAAAGATGAGACCTTTTCTAGCCAAATTGAAGATTCATGTGAACAAGAAGACCAAAAAAAATTCTATTATTGTCAAAAATCTTTTTAATGCTCTCAAATCTATTGGAAAAAATAACAAGGAAAAAGATAAGAGAGCTGCTCGTAGAGTAATTACAACCGCCCTAGTAAGCCATCAATTGAAAAAGGCTCTCTTTATGAGACTAAATTGTATTGATTTTGACATAAATTGTAAAACTTTGGATAGAGCACTTGCAAGAAGAGAAAGAATAGATAATCATCTTCAAAATGATACATGGGATTTTGCTAAGAGGCTTCCACGTGTTGATAAGAAGTTAATTGATAATATAAAGCAGGCAATTCATCAATTTTGGCATGATAAATCTAGAGTATCACGCAATGCAAAGGATGTTTTAAAGTTAAGAATTGGCAATCGAGACCGTACACCGCATCCTAGATATTTCTTGGAATCAGGCCATACAATGTTCAATTTTTTTATTGAAACACATCCAAAAATGGAAATCTCACAAAGGACATTTGAAGGTTTGAAGCCATTTTATTGTGTGCCTCTTAAGATTCATAATACTTGTTGTTGCAAATACCATGTGGAGTTTTCAATATACCATGAACTATTATGCTATATCCATTCTACTTTGAATACTAATGAAATGTTGCAAGAGTGTGGTGCAATGCATCTTTCGAAATCATCAAGGGACTTGCTAGATCTATTTTTATGTTATAGAGATGATGGTTACTTTTTCTATAGAAATGATTGTTTAAATGCGAAGTGCTCACAATGTGGTGGCTTGTCAAAGTTTGTTCAATGTTTTTATGAGGGTTCCGAACATGAATTTGGAAAGAATCTGGTTGGGAAAAAGAGATATGAGATAGTCAAATATACTTTGCAGAGTGGAGGTGAAGGTTCTAGATGCAAGTTGGTTACAAAAGAAGCAGTGTAATGTACCCATCTAGATGTGTTGGAACAATCCATTTGGTTGTACGAGTTGGAGAATGAAAGTTGCACCACTTTGCAACTTTACACTGCTTGCATTTGACAACTTTTCCCTCAACTGAAAACTCATCACCACGAGAAAATGCCTCCAAGATAGAAAAAATTGAGAGAGGTCATTGTAGATGGTCCCAACATGATCCCATAGCCTCAAACAAAGAGTTTTTAAGCATCATGGTTTTTGAGAAATAGACCTTCAAACATTGTTGTCTTTTAGCACTAAATCGTCAGTCCAAAGTAGCCCGGAGTGATTTGGCGTATTTGGGTGCAAAAGTGGACCATTCATAGCATAAAAATACCCATCCAGACATGTTGGAATAGTCCATTTGGTCGTACAAGTTGGAGAATGAAAGTTGCACCACTTTGCAAATTTACACTGCTTGCATCTAGCAACTTTTCCCTCAACTGAAAACTCATCACCACTGGAAAACACCTCTGAGATAGAAAAAACTAAGAGGTTATTGTAGATGGTCCCAAAAATATCCCATAGCCTCAAATGGAAAATTTGTAAGAATCACGTTTTTCGAGTAACAGTCCGTCAAAGATTGCTGCCCTTCTGCACTTTGGACTCTTAAGCGATTTCGCCGATTGAATGTAGCTCAGACTGCTTCGACTTGTTTGGGTGTGAAAGGGAACCATACCTAGCCTAAATGTACCCATTTGGATGTGATGGAATAGTTAGTTTGGTCATATGATTTGTAGAAAAAGATTTATTTATGCCCTTACAAGTAGTTTCCAGCCTCCAACTGAACTCCAACGCTAATTTTCATACGGGAAAAAGACATGAAACCATATCATGTTGCAAAAAACCAGTAATTTTCTAGAAATAAATGTCAAAAACCTTTATTTAAACTCTACCACAACTTCTAGACTCCTATCTTGCACTTCCCTTTACAATTTTAATAATTTTCCTTCAAAAGACTACATGGCAATTTTGACAATTTTGAAGCAAGAATGCATTTTTGGCATATTGGACCCCTAGACTCAAATTTTCAACTTAATACACCTTAAATGGTCTTGATTGACCTTATTTAGCATAAATAGATCACACCTAACCTCTCAACCTATCAACCTTCAAATGTGTAATCTTGCAAATAGTAGATTAGGTGAGAAACTAGAGAGGAAGAGTAGATGGTGAGTGGCCTAGTGAAGGCTAGAGAAGAAGAGTTTGAGGAATATGGTGTTAGGACATGGGATTGTCCTTGGTTTTCATATTTTGTTGTGTGGAAGATGTATGCTACTATGGGGATGGTTCTAACCATAAAGAACCTAAGAAAGATTGTGAAGAGAAGAGTTGAAGGGCAAAGATACATGTGTAGTTGGAAAAAGCTTATGGAAGAGCATGAAATAGAAATACTAATGTATTTATGTTTAGCTTTGTGTACTAAAGTTTTATGTACAGGTGTCAATGAAGACAAATAGCAGCAAGAAGATCCATTTGAGAAGGATCAAGCATGGCAAGACCAAGACAACACAAAGCATGAAGGGAACAAAATCCCTTAGATGAAGATTTCCATGCAAGTGACTTGAGCAGATTAGAAGGGATTGTGAAGAAGATAGGAGTAGACCTATGGAGTGATTTATGGGGCATAAATATTTTGTACTCGGGGAGTATGGTGCAAGAGCACTTAAAACATGTAAGATTTCATGAATTGACAAAGCCATTCCTCCTTCTATATAGGATGTACCTTAGAGGAATGGGTGTGAATTAGATAGGGTATGTGTAAGAACAAGTTTTTAGGGGTGATAAAGGGATTAGAGTGGTCTGAGAATGCTGCCTTGTTAAGAAACATAAATTTTTGTGCCTTTTGAGTAAGGCTAGAGAGTGAGTTTTTTAGAAGTTGAATGAAAATAGGTTGGAACTTGTTGGAAACTATTGGAATAGGTGTATTTAATGGTGTTTACGAGGTCTGAGTGATTAAGAGTAACCCAAGAAGAGTTAAAGTGTGAAACCCTAGTTGGAAGGGGCAAAAACAAGGGAAAATTGGTGATTTTACAAAGAAATTGTAAGCCAAATTATGGGGAAACATAATACAATGATGTTTTAAGTTTAAGAAAACAAAATTAAGAGGGAATGAAGTGGTTTCAGGATTGAAGTAGGTCAGAAAATACAAGTTCCAATAAGCCCTACCAATAAGCCAGTGAATTGTTTCATAGAAAGCTTTGGTAGACATGTATGAAAAATGTGGTAGCATAGACAAGGCACTGGACTATTTGAAAAAAAGCCTCAAAGAAATGTGGTCTCATAGAATTCCATGAAAAGGAAATGCAATTGATAGCTACTCCCAGTTATTAGTTATGCAATGTGAAGTAATTGCATAACTACTTATGTTGACTTTGTAAAAGCTATATTGTAATTGAAATATTTTCATCTATTAACATCTAGTTGTTAGTTATGCAATGTGAAGTAATGATTTGAATTTGGAAGATGTGCAATGCAATGTAATCAGCAATATAAATATAAGCTACATAATATAACCATTCTTTTTTATGCTATTATATATTGATATCTAACCATTGCTCAAGATAAAATTTTCAAAGAGTTTAATCATGCACATGAGGAACAAATTAAATTTCGATTATCAACTTCTATATATCAAATTATCCAATAATCAAGTGTATGTCCATATACAAAAATGACATCGACGCCAACTCAAACAATTTTTTGCAAAATGTGGCATATGCCATCTCAATATCTATTCAAAATTTACATGCCAAAATGTCTATCTCATCATAAACTACTGGTGGATCATCAAAATGGAGCCTCTTTGAAGCACTCATTGCTTCTGAAGGTAGTTGCACAAGAAAAATTCAAACCACAACTAAGATTAGTTATACTATATAATTTAAAATTGAATAATTAATATCAAAATCAATATACATTGAATTTTAACTGAACTCTAAAATTGAAATCTTGATTACCTGAAATATACGTCTCTTCAAAGTGTCAAGAGTCCTAGAATATACCAAACCAACTTTTGAAATTCCAATCTATATATGTGAACAAAAAAAAAATTGATCCAAGTTAGCATATGATTATTGGTAATAGGAACATATTTACCAAACACAAAATAAAATAAACACATACCTCTTTAGGCTGATCTTTTTCATTATCTCCTTTAGTTGTTTCGACACCTCCTCCTTGAGGTGTTTCAACACCTACTCCTTAAGGTGTTCCAATACCTACTCCTTCAGGAATTGTGTCACTTGTCAACAACGATGTATAGCTCATAATCGCCTATACATAAAAATGACAAGTGCATATGAAACTACCAATCTATGTCAACGTATGTATAATCAATATAAGATCTTAAAAATCTTAATTCAATCCAATTTGAGTTCAATTACATTCCCCTTATCTAACTTTGCGCCTCCATAGTCTGGACAAGGCTGCACCTCACTCGCACTAGGAATTTCCTACAAGAAGAAAATAAGATAAACATATATAAGTTATTATATAATTTCATTAATGACCATTCAAATGACAAGAAAGTATATAATAAAAAAATATAAACAAGTGAGTGAAAAAATATATATTGTGTGCATGTCGAAGCCAAATGAAATGGCCCTAAGGGTGCTATCAGTCACTTGTGTGAGATCCTCCTCACGCATCAACTATTAAATAGACCATGTAAATAAATATTAGTACTTGATACTATCTCTTATTAATATTCATTTAAAAATAAACGCAAGTTATGAATTTACAACTTAAATCTTACCTGTGTCACTATTCCAATGTCCCCCTCTCTAGCAGGAGAGGACTCTATAGGGTGCGCTCCACTCCCCTACGTCTGATCTATAATGTCCACATCATGGAGGTCATAATCTGAAGTATCCAAGGGATGCTCAACATGATGTACAAGAGGACCCAAGCATATCTGGTGGCACATAGTGCAAGTATGTGGCACACAAATATGTGGACCTGAGGAGGATGATGTAGTAGCACTCGATCCTTCGCCAACATCACCATAATGTGGCTGATTTACTGTAGAAGCATGTGAAACCAAATGACCACTCAAAGAGTGAATAGCCTGAATAGTCTGTGTGGCTGCATCCTAGATAATATCTAGATGATATATTGGAGGTGACGGAGGAAGGGGAGGAGGGGGAATATATGGGCATGGGACTACTCTAACTACCCTCGGTCTATCCTAGGGCATAACTCCACCAACGACTTGGAAAGGTTTAATGTCAAAGTAATTGACATGATGCCCTAACACAAACTCAACATATAATTTTTTAATAAAGTAAAATGGTATATCAAAATTGTTGTTTGGTAGTTTATCAAAAACCATACACCGATGATCCCAAAATTTATCTACAATGTCCCTATTTGTGCACCATTTTATAGAAAGTTTTGGTTTATTAACATTCACTGGCAAACTGGTGTGGGGGTTAATGAATAAAGAGGCTATTTGGGCTTTGGTTATTTGGAGATCTTTCACATCATTGTAAGACAATCCACATGCATAATATTCCCTCATGTATTCTCTATTAGAGTAAAGGTTTTAACTTAATTATGTTGATTAAGTTACCTTTATTCCCTTCTTAAGATTTCATGTTAGTTTGCATAAAGTGACATTTAATAATTATATTAATTATTAAATGTTATCCTATTAGGGCTTCTATTAGGGTTTCTATTAGGGTTTTTCCTATTAGGGTTTTATTAGGGTTTGCATGATCTCCTTTTTATAAGGATTGATCTCATTGTATTTTCATATCAATTCATTCTCTCATTCTCTCTGATATATACATTTTCAATTTTCAGAGAACCCTTGCTTGTTTGTTTCCATCTATTCTTTTGTGACAGGTTATTTGCATGCAGGTGATCTTCGGGGTTTGTGGTGTTGTATTTTCTCAACTCCTACATTCTCACCATGAATGAAAGGCATTATGTTGGGTGGAGAGGGTTTCTATATTTTTAATTATTTCCTTCAATGTGTTTGTCATATCAGATAATTGAGGGATTGTCTTATAAACTTCACAAATGCCCCTCAATTCCCCCAATTTTTCACCAATTAAGTCTTCAATTGGTGGTTATGGAGGTGGTGGAGCATTTGGCATTTGTGCATTTTCATTCTTAGCCATAATACTTGATTAAAGGTAAAATCTAATTAATCTAATTGAAATTACACAATATAAATAAAATTATTGTAAAAAACCTTAGTTTTTAATAAAAATCCCCAAAAAACCCTACTTTTTTACAAAAATCCATAATAAACTCTAGTTTTTGATAAAAATACATCAACAACACTAGTTTTTAATCAAAATCCATTTAAAAACATTAATTTTTAATAAAAATTCATTGTAAACTCTAGGTTTTAATCAAAATCAATAAAAAACCCTACTTTTGAATTTTTTTTCATAAAAACTACTTAAAATTATAAGAATCTAATTGAAAAATTGATTAAAACATTAAAAAAATCAAAAACTTACCTTTCAAATCAGATATCTGGTGAAAACGGATATCTGATTTCGACTTCTCCCTATGCGCCCGCGTTCAAAATGTGTGAAATGACTTTAATAGGCCATTGTTTTTTATTTATATAGTTTTCTCAAATTGGATATCCGATTTGTAAAATTAGGTTTGGGCATTGCTTTGGAGCAATGTACTAACACCTGAGCCTAAAAAAAGTCAACTCGACATTTCCACGTTTTTGAGTTGATCCAAAACGTTATTTTTTCCCATTGCCACTTTTTGGCCCATCATGATCCTGCACATACCCTCATTCAAAAATAGAAAGTCAATTAGAGCAAAGGCACCATTGGATACTGTTCACTTTGATTTGTGTGAACTAATGCAAACACCTTCAATTGGTGGTTGTGTTTACTCTTTGACATTCATTGATGACTACACTAGAAAAATATGGGCAATATCCCTTAAAGAATAATTTTGATGTTTTTGAGATTTTTTTAATCAATTTAAAGATCTAATTAAGAAGTAAAATAGATATTATAACAAAATTTTAAGAATAGATAGAGGAGGTGAATAAAACTCAAATACATTTCTAAAAAGTTTCAAGGATAATGGAATACACATTTAGTTTACAACCAAGTACACTCCACAATAGAATGGTTTGGTAGAAATAAATAATAGATTAATTATGGACATGGGTAGAGTATGTCAAAGCCTAAATATTTACCAAATTAGTATTCGGTAGAGGCTATAGCATGTTTAGTCTATATAATGAATATATTTTCCCTAAAAAGTATCAAGAATATAATTCCGGATGAATCATGAAGTCGAAGAAAGCCTAGAGTTTCTCATATGAGAGTGTTTGTTTATGTGGCATATGCACATGTCCTAGATGAGTTGAGAAAAAATATATATAGTACGATAGGGAAAAATATATCTTTGTAGGTATGTCGCAAAAAAGTGTAGCCTTGACACTTTTCACTGATTTGGGCCTTTCCTATGGATTTTGGCCTTATTTTTCGTAGATTAATATTGTAATGTGGCCAACACATTTACATTAAGCCTTGAACGCTTGCAAATCAATAACAACCTAATGGTGTCTTACAAAGGTTTTGTGAAGTGTTGTAACACATTTTCCCACTTTTCTAAGACCCTTTCAACATAATTCATCTAAACAACCCATTTTTACCTCTTACCAAGCCTTATTTCAAAGTGTTATAAGGTGTTGTAACACATTTTCACACTTTCCTAGGCTTGTCATCAATAAATTCACCCTTTCTTATGTTAAATTGGCCCCTTAATGCACTTATAGGCCCGAATTAAGTGTGTTTCGGGAGACAATCCTGTTAATCATCATTAATCACCTTTTAAATACCGACAACCACTTGAATTTTTCCAAGTAGACTAAGTCGCCACCCTGGGCAACTTAGTCCCATTTGGCATAAAAATCAAAATTCTAGTGGTATTTTATCTCCAAAACCCTAATTTCGGCTTGTGATGTGTTATTTTCGAGGAATTAGGGCATAACATGTATAAATAAGGGTTTTCCTCCTCATTTTAACCCCTCCCACCAACTACATCATTCATCTTCACAAGCAATCAAGCAATCTATCTTCTCAAGAAAGCATCAAGCATTCTAAGAACATCAAGTATCATCCATTAGAACTAATCACTTGCATATCCCTAGACTTATTCAACAAGGGTCTGGTGAGTGTTTACATTGGCATGTTATTCGAGATCATCTTTCCCTTTACATTTCATTTCATCATTTGGGGTTTGATTACCAGCATGGGGTTTGACTAAGGCAAACCCATATTCTCTAACCCTAACCTTTTTCCTCTCTTTGCATGTGTGCTTTGCAGGTTTGTATGTAGATTAGTCAAATAATAAGGTGCTCAAAAGGTGTCATCATTCCAAGTCAACAAACCCTAAAAGGAGCTTGAAGATAACTTATCATATTATGAAGATTTGGACACTGGTCTCTGTTAGGAACAAAAGCACAAGTTGATAGCTACAAATTCAAGTCTCGAGATTCCCAAATGCCCGAGGTGGAATAAGTCACCATAATTGGTGAATTAGTTCCACTGCCATGCCTAAAAAGTGATCTCTACAGATCTCAACACCCATTTCCCTAAAACTGGTTCCAACAAAGTTTCCCCAAAGAAGAACTAAGTCGCCCAACTTGGCATAAATGTCTCAACCAACATCAACAAAAAATTCTAGAAGATTCCAGAGCTCCTCTTCATCAACCTTCAATTTCCAGGTGCACCACTTCTACTATTTTAAGTTTTGTTACAGTTTGCATGCATTTTAGGTCATTCTTAGGTCATTTCACATAGTGTTTTCAATACATTTGCATTAGTTTACATTTCATAGTTGTATCATTCCATTACTTTGCAACACTTAGGCACACACATCACACCTATTCCAAACCCCTAATCTTGAATGAACACTAAGAATACTTGAGCGCAAAAGAGGCATTTTACCAACTAGCTTCTAGGTGAAAAACCCTAGGAGCCTATTGGGGAATCCTCTTTCCCTATTTCATTTTTGGTGGTTCATTTTGGTGAACCTGTCCTTAGAACACTTATTTTTCACTTCAGATTTTGCATTTACATCCTAGGAAAAATCTTGCATTGCATTAGAGTTTTGCATTGTTGGGCATTCTAGAGTATATAAAAAAGTGCATTAGTAAAAAAATCATATTAGCTTCCATTTTGCATTGCATTTTCATTAAAAAAGTATATTTTTTTTTGCATTTTCATTATGTATTTGCACTAGAAAAGCTTAAAAATAAAAATAATAATTCAATTTTTTAAAAAATTGTCAAAAATATCATTGTTGGGACTAAATCGCCACACTGAGCAACTTATTCCACTTGCATATTTTTCACAGTAATTTCTATCATTTCCATAACATTGTCTGCACTTTTGTTCTCTGTCATTGCATTTCTATTTATGTTTCCAGATTTGCTGCTTTATTTGATTTCTTGTAATTAATTTTCTTTCACTATGGCTATATCTTTCAAAAAGTTTTGGATGTCTTTCAAATCCCTAGTAGACAGGTCAAGTTGTGCCTTTGGCATTGATCTAAATGACCTTGAACCTGCTCCTACTCAATCAACTCCTAATGCATGTCCTCCTCGTGAAGTTGACATCATCAAAGACAATGATGCTAGCATGAATCAGTTCGTCAATGACTACCTTGACAACCTTGAAGCAAATTCTTCTTTCTATCTATCTATGAAACATCCCGAGCTTCCTAACATATCACCCCTAGAGACATTTGGCTATCTTCATCCTGAAATAAACAATGAGCCTAAGTTCCCCCCACCAGGTGAACCTAGTTCTTCCAAACATGCAACTACTCAACCCTTTTACAATAACGAAGTGACCAATACTCCAATTAATATTCAACAAACCTACATGGCAAAGGGTTTACAATTCTAAGCCAACAAGGAGGTGACACAACACAAGAACATGACGTACACAAATTTAATGAACACCTATCACCTGATGAACATAGAATGGGGATAGGCTATCAAGCTCCCCCTCATGATCGCATGCCTCCTAGAGAATATCAAAGGCTTTGCGATGATGGCATGGTGATCTTCAATTCCCCTCCTGATTTGGATGTTCTTCTTCCTAAAGAACACTCACCATCTCCTACCAATAAAAAAGATAATACTAAGATCATATCAGGACCTCCTTCCTTAATCTCCTCTTACAAAGTTGGAGAACCTAGCAGACACAAGAGGCCGTACAAATTACAAAAACTCAAAATTCCTCTTCGTCCACTATCTGAATGTGAGAGGAAATTACAAATACTCCTAAACAAAGGGCTCATTCTATTACCTCCTCAAAATAGGTTGGTGATATATCCTAAAGATGCTAATGTCCCATTTTTTGCCCATCATCATGTTCTTGGCCATAGAAGCAATGAGTGTCGTCATTTGAGAGAAATATTGAGCAAGTAGCATTTCGATAGCGATAATTGCTACCCCCTCAAACCATAAATTACTATCAACTTCCTTATCATGTAATAGTTGTAGAACATTCTCTTCTCACTATTACATGATCATTCCCATCACCCAACTCTGCTCATTCTTGCCTTGCACTTAGTGGGGGCAAGACATTGTTAGCCCTGTCCTAGTAATGCATTTGTCATTGTCCCTTAGCTGCATTGTTCACCTCCCACTAATACCCATTGAGATTGGGAGGCAGGTGACTTGCTTGATAGTTGACTTACACCTGCCTTACTAGTCTTGTGTTTGTTTGTGTGTAACATGTTCCCCTATACTGTTATGTTTGATGTTCTCTTTCTTTGTGATATGTACCTTGATTCTTCTATATATCGTGCAATCATTTCACTTTTCTCTTTTCTTTTCACCCTCCTTTTGGGGATGATGCAAGGCATCGAGACAACAATGTTCCTTTCATGTTGACCCAAAAGGCCCCGTTTTCTTTCATTTTTCCTTTCTTTTGGGGATGATGCAAGGCATTGAGACAACAATGGCTCCTTCATGTTGACCCAAAAGGACCCTCTTTTTTCCTTTTCCTTTTTTCCTTTTTGTCTTCCTTTTGGGGATCATGCAAGGCATTGAAACCACAATGTCTCCTTCATGTTGACCCAAAAGGCCCTTTTTTTTTGCTTTTCCTTCCTTTTGGGGATGATGCAAGGCATTGAGACTGCAATGTCTCCTTCATGTTGAACCAAAAGGCCCCTTTTATTTTTCTTTTTCTTTTTTCCTTCCTTTTGGGGATGATGCAAGGCATTGAGACCACAATGTCTCCTTCATGTTGACCCAGAAAGGCTCTTTTTGTTTCTATTTTTATTTTTCTTTTGTTGTCATTTTGGGGAGGATGCAACGCATCAAGACACCCTATGTCTCTTCCATGTTGACCCAAAATGACTCTTTCTTTTTCTTTGTTTTCTCTCTCTTTGTGTCCTTCCAGTTCTATGTATTTGGGGGGATGATGATAGTTTCGAGCTCTCTAAACAAACATTGCAGCAATGAACGTACTGACCCCAAATCCATAGATCCCTTATGTGTTTGGTGTTTTTCATTTTGGGGTCAACCCCTTTCTCTTTTATTTCTTTCTTTTTCTTTGCATGACGTAGCCTCACTTGGAAACATATCATTTGGCATAGGGCTTTCCAAGTAGGCTCTCATGCCCTTTTCTTTATTTTTGCATTTTTTCGTTTTGCTACTTTAATGTAATTGCTCACAAAATAATGTGTAGAAATTCCTTTAAAGTGGGGGCATACATTGGCATTATTTTATTTTTCATTTTTATTTTTCTTTTTCTTGGTTCTTAGTCCAGCCTTGTTACTTCATATGATGCATTTACCACTTTGTGGATGACATTGGGTGTAATTTCCTTCATAAGTGTGATCTATCTTAGCATATTACATTCCTCTTAATGTCCTGATGCGACACACTGCATCCCCTAAGTTGTGAATTTTCTATTCTTTGATTGGTCCTCTCTTGGAGACATTAGACACAATTCTCCCTAAGTTAAAGACCTTGCATGAACTAAGAAAGAATCCTTTGAACATTCTTTTGCATTTTACACTTTTTCATTTTTCTATATGGCCACCTTGCATAACACATCTTGCATGCCTGTGGTGAAATCTTGCACTTATTCATGAGTTCCAAGCATATGAAGCTTTGCTTGTCTCATGAACCATGAAACCTTGTCTTTTGTGGTTCCTTATAAAAGTTATCAGGAAGTATAACTTTGGTATGGTTAAGCGGGAAGCCCAACTAGTGACATGAATTTCCCTATAGCCACCTTTGTGTGTGTGTGAGTGCATACCAACCATGAGTTTATGTTTCTCACCCTTTGGGCCTTCTCACTCAGCCGACAACCAAAAGTTTCATCGCCCTAGAATGAGTACACATCTTTCCGAAAAACAACCTAGATCTAATCCACAACTAGCTGGACAAACGGTCGAAGCTTGATTTGACTTTCCTTCTATTTTCACTCTTTCACATCACTGTCTTGTGTGATCTTTTGTGCTTGTGTTTGGTTTTTGATGGGATCTTGATCCTAGGGGCTTGATCATCCCTCTTGATTATAGTTGTCTCCTCTTACCAACATGAGTACATCTGGATCCCTCTCGATATGCATGTCTTGGCTACTTTAGTGTGAGTTTGAAGCAAGTTCATACTCTCACTAAAGTGGGGGGCTAAATGTGCCGCAAAAAAGTGTATCCTTGACACTTTTCACCCATTTGGGCCTTTCTTATGGATTTTTTCCCGATTTTTCCTAGATTAATGTTGTAATGTGGCCAACACATTCACATTAAGCCTTGAATGCTTACAAATCAATAACAACCTAATGGTGTATTACAAAGGTGTTGTGAAGTGTTGTAACACATTTTCCCACTGTTCTAAGACCCTTTCAACATAATTCATCTAAACAACCCCTTTTTACCTCTTACCAAGCCTTATTTCAAAGTGTTGTAAGGTGTTGTAACACATTTTCTTACTTTCCTAGGATTGTAATCAACAAATTCACCCTTTCTTATGTTTTTGATAAGGTAAGAAACATTTACTGGGTGTTGTACCCTTCACACAAAAATCCCAATAGGCGAAAAGAAAGAGAATAGTTCATACAAAACATGAACTAGGAGAGAAAAATAGAGACAACTAACCGATAAATGTAGAGCAACCAACAAAGATTAGACAACCCCAACACCAGAGGGGACTAATCCGATTCCCTGAATTTGAGGCCATGAAGTAGCCACGGATTTGGGGATTCCCTTCTTTTTTCTCAGCACAACCGAGCAAGAAGGCTCAAGAATGACATCCACTGAGCGTGGTGAGGGGATCAGATCCACAATAGCCACCTCAGGAGAGGAACCACCATGCAACAAGGGAGATGACAACGAAGCAGAAGAGACAGGAATGAACAAAGGACTGACAAATTCATTCAAACAAGGACGAGAAGGATCCGACGAGACAACGATAGTAGAAGGTTCTGATGTCACAACAATAGATTGGGGGAGAGGTTCTGAGGAATAGACAACCGGAGGAGGATCCAAGAAAGGCGTCATCTCCATGAGAGAAGCAGAGGAGGGAGAGTATCCCTCCTTAGATGAACTATCTAAGGGGGGAGAGCCAACTGTGAGATGGTCTGTGAGAGCATCCTTCCACCAAGTAGCAACAACCTTACGGTGAGCAAGAGGGAAACCAGAGGCTAAGTGACCAATAGAGAAACATCTCCTGCAACGAAAAGGGAGCCCCTCATAGTCCAGAAGTTGCTTCAAAGGTTTGTCCTCCACCATCAAGATCACATCACCATGGAGGGGTTGGGAGATATCCAAGTTGATTAAAATACGAGCCACCCTAGTATGCCCAAGATCTCGAGACGTAGAATCCACCATTAAAAGACTACCTATAGCATTGCCAATAGCTTTAAAGCAAGAATCCTCCCAAAACTGGAGAGGTAGATTTGACAGATGAACCCAAACTGGCCTGATATTTAGAGGCTCAGTGAGAGGATTGAAAGAGTGAGACCATGACTGGATGAAAAATGAATGAACACCCCACATCCAAACCCTATCCAACACTCTGTCATGATCATCAGGCATAGAAAAAGTTACACAAAAAAATATCTAGCATTGGGATAGAGGTCAATCTGTCTAGAAACCAGAGGCTTCCAAGAATTGGTCACCCACTTATGGAGATCAGGAAGGGAGGGCCACAAGCCATTAAACTTGCAAACCACACCCTAACGTAAATGAAAACCCTCATTCTCAACAACCTCAAGCCTACATACCACCATAGGGGAGGCCCGAGCACAAGGTAGAGGTCGAGTCTTAGCCATAGTTGAAGGCACATAATGCACACACTTGTTAGAAATTGCATCAGAGAAATAAATTCGTTTACCTCTAGTGGAAGCCCCAATAGCAGGCAAGGAATTCAACACCTTAGGGAGGAGAGGAGCAAAGGGGATGCATGTGTCCTTCCCCAAACTAGCAACAAAACACATGATAGAGGAGGGAGCCCTAGCCACTAGGTCCACCGACGACAGAACAAACATGCCTGCTCCCAACACTCCACCACTTATCTCGACCCTATGGACCTTGCAAGATCCCAGCTCAGCATCCACAGCCGAAACCCCAACCACACTCACTGTGACCACAAAACCGCATGTAGGGGACCATTGAACAACGCCTAGTTTTTTCCCACTTAGAGACATTTCAAATTTTTTCTTGCTTAGAGACAAGAAGTTATAAGGATCTCTATTTACCCTTTCTTATGTTAAGTTAGCCCCTTAATGTACTTATAGGCTTGACTTAAGTGTGTTTTAAGAGACAATCTCATTAATCATCATTAATCACCTTTTAAATCTTGACAACCACTTAAATTTGTCCAAGTGGACTAAGTCGCCACCTTAGTCCCATTTGGCATAAAAATCAAAATTAAATCAAAATTTTAGCGATATTTTGTCTCCAAAACCCTAAGGTTGTCTTGTGATGTGTTATTTTTGAGGAATTAGGGCATAACATGTATAAATAAGGGTTGTTCTCCTCATTTTAACCCCCCAACTACATCATTCATCTTCACAAACAATCAAGCAATCTATCTTCTCAAGCAAGCATCAAGCATTCTAACCACATCAAGTATCATCCATTAGAGATGATCACTTGCATATCCTCAAACTTATTCAACAAGGGTTTGGTGAGTGTTTACATTTACATGTTATTCGATCATCTTTCCCTTTACATTTCATTTCATCATTTGGGGTTTGATTACCAACATGGGGTTTGACTAAGGGAAACCTCTATTCTCTAACCCTAACCTTTTTCCTCTCTTTGTGTGTGTGATTTGTAGGTTTGTATGCAAATTAGTCAAAGAATAAGGTGCTCAAAAGGTGTCATCATTCCATCCACATCATTCCAAGTCAACAAACTCTAAAAGGAGCTTGAAGACAACTTGCAGGTCAAATTCTAAAGATTTGGACATGGGTCTCTATCAGGAATAGAAGCACAAGCTGATAGCTATAGATTCCAATCTCGAGATTCCCAAAAGACCTAGGTGGACTAAGTTGCCATCATTGGTGAATTAGTTCCACTACCAAGCATGAAAAGTGATCTCTTTTGATCTCGCCACCCATTTCCTCGAAATTGGTTCTGACAAAGTTTCCCTGAAGTAGGACTAAGTCGCCCAACTTGGTGTAAGTGTCCCAGTTAGCATCAACAATAGATTCTAGAATATTATAGAGCTCCTCTTCATCAACCTTCAGTTTCTAGGTGCACACTTCTATTATTTTAAGTTCTGTTACAGTTTGCATATATTTTAGGTCATTCTTAGGTCATTTCACATAGTGTTTTCAATACATTTGCATTAGTTTACATTTCATAGTTAGATCATTTCATTACTTTGCAGCACTTAGGCACTCACATCACACCTATTCCAAACTGCTAATCTTGAATGACCACCAAGAATACTTGAGCATGAAAGAGGCATTTTACCAACTAGCTTCTAGGTGAAGAACCCTAGGAGCCTATTGGGGAATCCTCTTTCCCTATTTATTTTTTTGTGTTTTAGTAGGATATAATGAGGAAAAAAATCTTACAAGTTTTTAATGCTATAACTAGAATAATGGTAATCAAAAAATATGTGTAGTTAATAGAAGAAGATAGATGAGATAGAAGTTAGAAAAAAATAACGAATATTTCAAAAAAATTTCCACATGAGAATATAAAAGTATTAGTTCAAGTAGGTACTCCTTCAACACCACTGGAACTCAAAAAAGTTGTCCATAAGTGACCTTCATCAAGTAAAATGATAGTTCTTTATGCATTCATACTAGTATTCCATCAAATGTAAAACAAACACCATATACAATAGTGTAATTTAGAAAAAATGTATCCCTTTTTCCTTGCTTGATATGGGAATAATTGATGATAAATTGGACTTAATATCACCTTGATTTAGTGTTTTGAGGTGTTGTACACATCCAAACTAGGTCTTGGGCCCATTTTAAGCTAAAATTACTTAACTTTCCCTGATTCAACTAAACCTAATGTTGTAATGTGTTCTATATATTCACATTGGATCTTGTATCTTTTCTAGACCAAGTGGACCTCATTTTAATACTGTAAAGTGTATTTAATCACACTTTCAGATTGAAATTTGTGTCCCTATCCCTAATTATCCTTTACATCATCATTAAGAGGACCCTATGACCCCATATTGTACATCCCAAGGCTTATTTTGATCAAATACCTTATAAAATCAACATAAAAACTAAAATTCTTTACTTCTGGACAATCTAGCTAGAAAAAGAGCCCTTGTGGGACCAAGTTGCCCATCTAGATGAATTATTCCCATCCAGGTGGGACTAAGTCTCCCAACTTGGCGACTTAGTCCCATTTGGGCCATTTTCAAGGTTTGAGCGAGAAACATTAGGGTTTAAGTTTATTTTTCCTCCATGTTGGCCTTAAGGATCAAATTAATGGGTGTTTTAGATGGATTGTCTATAAATACAAGCCTCTAAACCAAAATTCACAACTCTCATTCATTATTCACTCATCTCTCATCCATTATTCTTCTCAAGCAAGCTAGGGTTTGAGCATTCTAAGTCACCAAGACATCTTTCTAAAGCATTCTAGGGAAGATTCTTCAACAATCATTGCAGAAACTCAAGATCAATCATCATGGCAAGGTACTAAATCCATTATTTCATATTTCATTCTCTATTATCTTATTTCATCATTTTTGGTTGATTACCTAAAAGGGGTTTGACCAAGGCAAACCCCCATGCCCTAAGATCCAACATTTATTTCTCTCTTTGTGTGATTTGCAAGTCTTGTTTGAAAAAATTTCCAAGAGAGAGATTGGGAAATTTTTCATCAAAGTGTCAAAGCCCTTCAAGGTTATCAAAACCCTAAGAGAGGCTTGTAAAACACCTACAAGCCGAATTCTATAGTTTCAAATCCAAAAAATTACCAAGAGCAGAAGTGCAGGTCGGGGGCTATAGATCGCCCTTTCGAAAGTTTAGAAAATCAAAAGTGGAAACTTGCCCCAGTTGTGGTGATTTAGTCCCACTGTGTAGGATTTTCAGAGGTCTTTGTAGATTCAAACACCCATTTGGATGAAACATGATTTAGGATAGTTTTCCAGATTTGGGACTAGGTGGCCCAAAATGGCGAATTAGTCGGATAGTAGGCCAAAATTCCAAAATTAGTAGCATTTCCAAAGCTCCTCTCCAACACTTTTAGTTTCTAGGTGCACTTTTCTAGTCTCAGTCATTTTTATTATAGTTTACATGCATTTTTAGTTCATTTTTCATATCTCAACGTGTTTTCAACAATAGTCCATTTTCTAGGTTTTGCATTAGTATTTTATTTCCTTTATCCATTTCCAACATTTAGATAATTGCATTTAGGCATTTTTCAATCATACTTGCATAGTCTTGAGTGGGGACATTTCATATTTTGGCCTACCTCTCTCCTTTTAGGTGAAAAACCCTTGAAGTGTTAGAAAGTCTTGTGGTGCCAAAATACTTGTCTACGAATAGGAATTATTGGTGTAGGATGATCAAGTCCATATTCCTCAATATCTACTTCAAGTGATATGCCAATCCACCATTAGAAAGCTCAAGGAATATACAAAAAAGAAAATTTTAAGGGATATCTATGATGAAGATGGTGTAGACATGCTATTTTGGTTTCATTTTTGCCTTTTTTTTACAAATAGATGATCCAATTCACTTTGAAGATGAAATTAAAGATGTAAATTGGGCACAAGAAATTGATGAATAAATTGATTCTATAGAAAAAGATAACACATGTGATTTAGTGTATTTTTCAAAAGAAAAATATGTGATAGGAGTATAGTGGGTTTACAAGACCAAGATAAATTTAGGAGATATAAAAAGAGAATTATAAAAAATGGCTATTCATAACAACTTGGAGTTGATTATAATGAAACATTTTCCTTAGTAGCTTGTATGGACATGATGAGAAGAATATTGGAAATTTCAACTCAAAAAATGTGGCTAGTGTATCAAATAGATGTCAAATTTTCAATTCTAAATAGCTTCTTAGAAGTATACATGGAGAAGCCACTGGGATATGAGATTTTAGGTCATGAAGGCAAGGCCTACATATTGAAAAAGGTACTATATTGACTCAAGCAAGCTCTTAGAGCATGGTAGAATAGAATTTATTCTTGCCTCTTACAAAATGGCCCTATTAAGTTCAATCATGAGCCTAAATTATACACAAAGATGAATGAATAAGGGGTATGTGCAGGATCATCATGGAAAAATCAGGCCCTTAAGTGGCAATAAAAAGACAAAAAATCAGAGTTAGACAACTTGACGTAAAAATTTGAATAAGTTATCTATATTATTTCAAAAAAACGTGTAGAAATAATATGTAGAAAATTTAATGTAGTTTCTAAAATACTAGACCTTTATTTAAAAAATAAAAATCTATTTGGTGAAAATTTGAAATTTCAATGCAGTAGTATTTAAATTTCAGGGTAAAAATAAGAAGTAGGTGTCTGTTTGACCACCCTAACCACAATAAAATGATAATATTTTTTTATAATATTTTATATATAAGTAGAGGACTCATGTCCCAATGTGATGAATATTTTTTTTTATTTTTTTTCCAAGTAAATAATTAATTATGATTTTCTTATTACAATTTTTAAAAAATATAAAATCTCATATGTCTAACAACCTTAAATTGGTCAAAAATTCATGAAATTCAATTTTATTTTTTTTAATCCCATAGTATGTGTAGCATAGAATGTGACGCATATTTCGGATTCAAAAAATGTGATACCGTTTGAAAGTTATAGATATTTTCCAATCAGCCTATCAATCAGGACTTTATTCGTAATTCTAATAGAAAATGAATAATAATTATTTATTAAATTCAAAGAAAAGCATAATTTATATTGGTGGAAATCTGAAAATCTGCTCTAAAAACCCTATTCGTTTCATCAATTTTGGGTAAAAAAAAAGTCGTCAGGCACATGGGTCATCATATGGCTTACATATCACCACTTTTTGGCCCATCATGATCTTGCACACACCCTAAGGTCAAATTATAATTATATGTTTGTACGTTGATGAATTTATATTGATGGGGGATTTATCAACTAGAAATGAAGAAGGAATTTGAGATAATCGATTTGGGTCTTATGAATTATTTTTTTGACATTAAGATGTTCATCAAAATAAAATGACATGTTCATCTCACAAGTCAAATATACTAATGATATTTTGAAAAGATTCAATATGATAAACTATAAATCAATACTAACATGAATTTATATTTTAAAATTTCTTAATGATTCGTCACTTGAACCAACCTTGGGGAATGACTTTCATATTGATCTTCTCCTACCTCTCTCCATAGATATTCTAATATTATAATATAGGTAGGATGTCACATTATTAATATAGATAATTTAATTTATCAAATTAAATCACGAAATATAATTCAAAACATTAATCATAAAAAAATATTAGACAATATAATAAATTAAAAACAAATCTCATACTTAATAGTCACGTTAATGATTGGAACAATAAAAAATGGAATCCACCATAATTTGTTTGAAATTTTTGTCCAATGCCTATTCGTACTTTCATTGGATGAATGAATGAAAGATTTTAGTTCCATGAGACTAAATAGTCTATGGGACCAATAAAAAACCAAGCCTAATATGTCTTCATGCTCTTTTCCAAGTCAGATCTCCTGCTATTAATTTTGACTAGAAGGCTAGCCGTCTGATTAATCTTGTCTTCCTCAAAGAGTTGGTGGATATTTTCAACTTTCAAACTATTTTCGTGCTGAGTACGAATATCCTTGTAAGTGATACATTCCATGATGAAGTGCCATTCAATTTCCACAACCCCCTTATTGCAGAAAATACAAGTTCTTTCTTCCCAAGTTTCCTTGGGTATATTCCACCTACAGGTCTCACACCTAAGCTGATGTGATCCCATCCTCAATTGTGCAACTAACAACCTTGATTTCCCTTTAATAGCTGATCCTTTGTCGGGTTAAATTTTTTGATGTAGTATGCTTTTTTTCGCCCAATCTAATTTGTCCACATGGCAGTTCAAAAATTTTCAGTCACATAGCTTTTTATTTCACTATTGGTGCTAGGACACTCTTGCAAATTGATGTCCCACTTTTTCATCCAATTTTTTTTACTATGATCTAGCATCTCCTTCTTAACTATTTTAGGCCAATGGTGGTTATCCATGTTTTCAACCTTCTTTAAATAGCTTATCAACCGAGTTAATGCTGAGGGTTCCAATGGAAAATTTCCTGCTTCAGCTAAAATAATTTCATATGGGACTGTGGTTTTAACTTTGAGAATACTTTTTATTAGATGTTTCTTGATTCTTTCTAGTTTCCTCCAACTGCACTTTGACATACTGCTTCCCCACACTTCACACTCATAAAGTACAACCGGAACAACAAACAAACCAAAAAGGGTTTTCTTGGTTTTCCAATCCCAAAGCTCGGATTTTCTACACCCATTCTATATAAGGTAGGAGGATTTCCAACCTCCTTGCATCCTTTTCATATGAAAAGTCTCCCAACTAAGATTATAATGAAAGTCAATCCGAAGATACTTGTATTCTTTCACAATTTCAAGAGGGCTACCTTCAAAAAGAAAGGTATTTTTCTTATCTTTTCTATTCAATGAGAAAATCATGAATTTGGTGTTGGTGATATTCACTTGAATCCCAACCTCCTGACAAAAGAGTTCAAGAGCTTTCAAGTGTTCTCTTAACCCATGAGATATTTTTGAAATTAGGATAAGATCATCAGCATATAATAGAAGTTTCACCACATAACCTGCCAGCTGAACACCATCCCCATCTATATTGCTTAACCAAGCTTCCAACTTATCAATGTATAGCCCAAAAAGTGTGGGAGATAGAGGGCAGCCCTGTTGAACTCCAATGTCACTACCAAAACACTCTGACATACCATCACTAGTTCTGATTTTAGCTCTAACATTCTCATACAATCTGTGAATAGATGCTCTATACAGATTTGGGATGCCTAATTCCTCCATTCTATTCCATAGTTTGTCTCTAGGTACCACGTCAAAATATTTCTTAAATTATACAAAAAAACAATAAGCTTCCTCACCCTCAGTGTTTTTTTTCAATCAAATGTCTAAGGGTGATACAATGATCAATGGTAGAGTGTCTTGACCTAAAGCCTGCCTCCCCCTTTTCCCTTTTGCCCTCATTTTCTACCCAATTGCTGATCCTCCATTCAACCATGCTCCCAAAGAGCTTTCCAAAGCTAGGATTGACCATAATCGTGTGATAGTTAGATGGATTATTGATATCACCGCTTTTAAATAAAGGAATGACCAGACTGGTAGTCCACTCCATAGGAAATCCTTCATGATTGACATTATTGAAATTCTTTTTATGTGAGGGACAAGAGTCTCAATCCCCCACTTTAAAAATTCAGCCTATAACCCATCTATGTCTTGTGCTTTACCACTCGCTAAATTATTTTTTCCTTGTTTAATATCATCCACAATGAATAGTTCCATTGATGTGTTAATAACAGGTGGATGGTCTTTTTCATGAAACTGCTCGTAAAGAAGCCTAGCCTATTCTAGCCATTGGACACCTGTAATACTATTTTTAGTCTTCTTTTTCCTTTGTTGTAGTTCTCTCCAAAAGCCTTTAGGATCCTATTTTCCAAGAGAGATTAGCTCCTTCCTTCTGTCATTAACATAATCAATTTTTCTAGACTACACGAATTTTTTATATTTTTTCTTGTATTCTTTGTGCATTCCACTCTTTTTTAGTGATCTCTTGGCTGCCTTACATTCTTCATCATACCACGGATTTTCCAGGAAAGTGTTTGCAGCCGTCATCTTGGGGTGAGACCTTTTGCATGCCTTTAAGGATTTATGAATTATTGGAATCAACGAGTTGCTGTGAATGTGGACATCTCCCTCTTTTGTTGTTTTGACCTCTTTGTTATTCTGTAAATCATGGAAATTTTTCTCAAGAACAACACTAAATATCTCTCTATTTTCTTTATTCAAGAGGATTTTACCCTTGGGAAGGGTGTTTTTTTGCATGTGCTGAACCTATTTAATGTGTTGGCTAATTGGGGACATGCAGAGCTTAACCAGAAGAGGTAAGTGGTCAGATTTCATGCCGATAGGATAGTCCTTAATATCAAACTCCATTGAAGATGATCACCAACCTGAATACCGTTTTCAAATGTCGGTGACGTGTTTATTAGGGAATGAGCAATGTCCCTCTGATCTCTTTAGATCTCATTTGGTCAATCAATTAGCCTAAGTTTCATGTGTTTTGGAACACTATGGATCTACTGACTTCAAATTTCAAAGTAAGTCCCCCTATAAGAGGTGAAACATGCATGCTATCACTTTTTCTTACCTTTAATGGACTTATTTGAGTTACTTTCATTTAATATAATGATCATTATTTTAGTGTTATTTGTTACTTTAATTTGTATTATTAAAATCTTTATTAAGAGAAAAAAAACCATTTATTTTAGATATATATATTAGAAAATCTATTTACTCAAAGGTATATATTGGTTTATTATATAAGCATATAAGATTATAAAAATATTATAGACATTTATATTTATTTTTGGTGTATTTTTCAACTTGTTCAAAACTAGTAAGTTATTTTGGATTTAAGAGTAGGGTAAAAGAAGAAGAACAATTCCCTTTCCATGTCTAGAATAGTAAATTTTAACAGTGTCTATAGATAGCATCAAACAAATTCACCTTTAATAATTCACCCCCAATAATTCACTGCTAACAACTCATCCTTGTGACAATTCGCCACTGGAAATTCATCGATATGGTATATTCATGTGTATACCTTTTTTATGCATTCAACAAATTTTTTATTTTTTTTCTCTTTTGGGTGCTCGTGGTCACTCAAATATGGAAAAATGTATACATGGTGAATATACCACGATGATAAATTGTTGGTGGTGAATTATATACATGATGAATATGTCATGACGATGAATTGCTAATAGGGAATTGTTGGAGGTGAATTGTTGACAGTGAATTTTCTTAGAGCCCTATAGACACCACCAAATTTTAACAATAAAGACAAATAGATCACCAATATAAAAAAAATATGTGTCAATATGATAGAAAAGGGTTAGCATTGAATATTTGAAATAAAAAATGATAGGTACAAGATTCAAGGTTATCATAATGTATGTCATTACACTAAGAGGTGTATAATGGCAATAGGGTATGTAGTCTCATATCATGAACATGTAGACAATAACCAAAATAAAACCAACATATATTTGTAAAATATTAACAATATAAAATTAAAAATTTAGATGAAAGTAATAAGGATATATTAATAGGGATAAGTATAAGGATAGTTGTGATCCTTTTGTGGACACTTTGAAATCATTCTCCTCCCTTTTCTCTAGCTCTCACTACATGGCTTTGCTTTAAATGTTTCTATGTTCTATTTTACTATACTATTTGAGCTTTAAAAGTGTGACTATTTCCACCCACCTTTTCTTTGGATGTATAATTGTTAGAATTGAAGAGAATAAATTGATTTCTCTATCTATCAAATAGATCATGGATCAAAATATCCTTTAAGTAAGTATCATGCTTGGAGAGATGTTTTACTTGCACAAGGCATGACTTTACATATAAACAAATGTTTTGGATTAGGTGTGATTAAATATAGTTTATATTTTAACACCCCCATAAACTTTATTTTATCACATAATTTGACTAGATGATGGGGGCCACCTATAAAAAATAGGGTTATTAGTTACCCATGTACAAATGAAGAGTATTTAATACCAATGCCTTCTTGAAAGTATAAAAAATTATGCTTCTTTTGGATAGCCTCGGTTAATTTTATCCACCATTATCCATAGTAAGACATTCTTCATAGTTATTTCAATAAAGGAAGTGAAGCATTCCCAATGATCTTTGTGACAAAAAAATTTCATAGGTTTAGCAACAATATTTTTGATCAATTTCAACAATGATCTTTATGACCAAAACACCCACAGATTTAGCAACAATCTCTACAATCAATATCAACAATGTTTTTTGCAATCAAAACCTTCACAGACTTTGTAATAATCTTTACAATCAACAATAATCTTTGCGACCAAAACCTTCAATGATCTTTGTGATCAAACAATGATATTTGTGAACAAATCCTTCACAAATTTAGCAACGATATTTGCTAGATCAACACTAAAACTATTCAAAAATGATCTCTGCAATAAATATTATAACTTTATAGGTTCAATAATGAACTTTACAATCAACATCACAACCATTGATCAATGATCTTTGCAAACAAGAATACAAATTTTAGGTTCAACAATGATCTTTGAGATCAACATTACAAACATTCAACAATGATCTTTGTGATAAATGGTACTCATTCTACATATATGAGTGCTCCAACTTCAATTATTGTGTATATGAATGCTCTAGCTTGAAATCTCACGCCACTACATGGATATAATTCAAATAGCCCTTATAGTGGTTGAAATGTTGGGAAAAGGAGCCCAAGGCTTAGGTCCTAAGTGTAAAGAACCTAGGATGTAAGGGGCATTTTCCTAGATTTCATTAGAATACCAATGACAAAGTCAAGAGATTGACTTTCAACCTCAATGGTGAGTCAATCATACCTGTATTGGAAATTCTTTAGGGCCTTAGGATGATTAGGAATGATATAGAAATTATTTTAAATGATGAAACTAATTGAGTTATATGAAATAATATGTAAAATGTAGATTCTCAAAGATAAAAAGACTGTAACAACACTTTGCAAGCAAATCTGGAAGATATTAGAGGGCATGTACCTACCACAAAAGGTTGATTTTGGAATGTACAGAGGGAATGGTTTACCCATAGGAAAATGGGCCTTGATTAAGATTCCAAAATTACTTTTTATAGTCCTCTGGTGCTAGATCTAAGATGCTATTTTCCACCTATAATTTTTTTTGAATGTCAGAAATGAATTCTGTAACTTAGTTTCCATAGGTTGACAAGAATAAGGACAACAAATACAACAATACAAAATTAATCTTCAAGATATCTTCAATCCTTCTTCAATCTATAACCTACACATACACAAAGAGGGGAAAATGTTTATTCCATATATGAGTTTGCCTCAGTCAAACCCCGTGAATACTATTCTCACTTTCACAATGGTAATGTCAATGATAAAAACCTTAATGGAAAGGAAGGAAATGATGAATGAACAAATTGATGTAACTCACCATCCTTCAATAGATTCCTTGAAGGACTAAAGATATACACATCACTTCAAGGGAATTAGATCTTGCTTGCTAGATTTACTATGCTTGAGTACATGAAGACCTACAACACTTGTTAGCCTTCAAAAGACAACATGAACACATAGAAACTTTGACATGATGTTAGGATCTTGATTGCTGCTACAAATGACTGCTACTCTTGAATACTCAATTACGCTCTTGATAATAATATTTTCTTTATAGGATTGCTTCATAAAGTATCTCCCCCTTTCAAATGATAAAAAACTTATGTATTTATAGGTGTTTATCTAATATCCTAGAAACTAGATTCCAAAAACCAACACTTACAATTTCAATTTTGATCATTAAAATGCCACCAAAAACATATTTTAATTTGAGTCTTGGCTCATAAAGGGGACACATTCGCCCATAGGAAAATGGTTCCTGGCCCATGATCCGGTTTAATTTAATTATTAAATGCATTTATTTAATGTTGGTTCTCCTTTCGAAAACAGTAAGAATAAGGCTTTGGAATGTATAATTTGGAAAATTATAAGCTTAATTGAGTCCAATAAATTAAGGGACCCAAACATAGTGTGAAATTGTAAAGGTATACAATGTTCTACACTATATTTAGCCCCACTTTAGGAAGAGTATGAACTTATGCTTGAAATCACACTAAAGTAGAGAAATATATGTCAAAGAAGGTCCAATTGTATAATTATTGGAAAGATAAGATGACAATGGATTGAGGAGAGTGATCAAGCCCCCAAAATATATGATCTCATGACAAACTAATATAGGCACAAAAAAACATGCATGTGTAGTAGCAATACAAGGTACACAAACATACAATGACAAAATTAATGCAAAAAAGAAAACAAATATGGACTAGCAAGTTGTGTTATGCTATGTGTCCATAAAATTTACTCACAAGGGCTAGTGAAGTTTGATATTCACTAGGTGAGCTGCCAAGGAAAAAATGAGAAATACACACTAGGTCTACAAGGTGTGTAATCATAAAAAGGTGGGAAGGATGCACCGGGTCTAGGTATGTACCCATAAAAAGTTGGCATAAATGGGAAGGGTGCACTAGGTCTACAGGTGTGTACCCATTTGTCAAACCATACCAAAATCTATACTCCCTGATAACATTGATAAGGTGCCACACAATGATCAATAGACTATACCAATGCTACACTAAGTTCAACTTCCTGTGAACATAATGAAGCCAAAAATACCAATTTGATAATGCCGATATATGCCCCTACTTTAAAGAAATTGCTAAACACCATGCTGTGAGCAATTAATTTAAAGTAGAAAATGATAAATGCCATGTTACAAAGGATTACAAGAGCTAATTTGGAAAGCCCTATGCCAATGATATGTTTCCAAATAAACTACACCATGATGATGGGTTGCCTCCATAATATAATGTTAGATAAGATGAGAGAGGTCATATAAGGGATCCATGAATCCAGGGTTAGCATATGTCTTTGCTACAGTGATATAATAGAGCTCATAAATTTCATCATTCCTCAAATACTCGTGGAACAATGAATGGGTAAAAGCACAAAGTTGTGTTGCACTTTATAAAAAAAATGACCAACACTGATCCAACGTTTAAACTTGAATCACTAAAAAGTGGCATATATGTTTTTAATTTTGAAGTGATGTCAACTAGTAAAATATGTAATTTTTAGTATATTTTATGTTTGTATTTTACAAAAAAGAATAAAAAAATATTTAAACTAGTTTTTAATAAATTAACACTATAATTTAGTTGCTGATAAAATGCTGAAAATTGAAGTTGCATGAGATGTCCAACTTTTTATAGTAAATTTTAGTTTTTTTCTTTCAAATTTTTTGTGTGTATTATAACTTGTTCAACTTTAGTGCATGGATATTTTTTTTTTCCAATTTTGATAGATATATATTTTTGAATAAATATTAAAATATGCATGAATCAAAAAATAGTTGTTTGCATGGGACATCAACTTTCATATTAAATATTTATCTAAAATGGAAAAACTATACCATATTGAAATAGATTCTTTTATCTAGTGCATCATATTTTTTTATATTTTTTTTAATAAGTTTTAGTATTTTTCTTTGGCATGGTAATGAACCTAATATTTTGTGTTGATATTCTACTTTTAGTAAAAATAAGAAATAAAATATAAATAATAATTAAACTATTAAAATAAATATATTTTTCAAAACTACACTTATGGATCTACAAAAGGGTAATTTTATATTTTAAAAAAAATGTTATTTACATTAGTAGGAGTTATTGGAACTTCAAGTTTTTCAAATAATTTTATTTTGTTGGTAAATTGGATTCAAAGTGGGGCTCCATATATTTTTAGCCAACAATTTTACTTGAAAAAGCTATGGAAGTATCTAACTTAGCTAGAATTAATCTTACTAAATCACATGTTTGACCAAAATTGATTTTTAGTTAGAAATACTTAAATTTAGTTGTGCTGATAAGTTGGTTGAAAGTGTGACACAACTTTATGCTTTAACCCAAAAACAATGGAAGAATGACACATAGAGAGAGAGAGAACAAACAATATTTTGTATTAAAATGGAAGACATAAATTTCTTGATGCCTTGCATCATCCCCAAAAGAAAACACAAGATGAAGAAAAGATAAATTTTACAACATATAGAAGAACAAAGATACAAATAGAAGAATGTCACAACAGATTTGTCTCCTTTGTATCCTTATGCCAACAGAGCAACAAGGGTCATCCAAAGAATTATTTCTAAAAAAAAAGGACACAACAAGCAACACAATATAGGAGATCACATTACATGCAAAAAACACAAAGAACATAGTAAGAAAACATGAAATAGTACGTCACATGTGAACCAACCTAGATAAAGTCTTATGCATCCCAATCTTTCTCATCATAAATAGAAGGAAGATAAATAGCCAAGGGAAATACAAAAAGTGTCGTACTAGGAGCATCAATAGGTTCAACATATGGCAGGCCACTCTCATTAGGAGGATCATCGCAATCGCCCCCATCTAAGTTCATAGAAGTGGAAATTACCAAATTCAGCTCATTATGCACTTGATATATCTTAGCAATATCATCATCATCATCATCCAAATTAATCACAATGGGAGATTTTATGATTATTGCATTTGAATTTCTTTTTTCACTTGTTTTTTGGTTCAATATCTTTTTTTAGTGAAGGTTGAATTTATTCTTGAGTTGTTTCAATGGTTGTTTATTATTTTCTTTCAATTTTCAATCAATAACATGACGTCTATGTCTACACTCTTTAGCATTTTGGTTTCTTTTTGCATGGTTTTCAAGCTGTGATGGTGTAGGAGTAGGTTTATCAACCATTTCTTTTTTTTTCTTACCTTAAGGGAGGAATGGAAGGAACCAATGAGGGTTGGGAAACCACTATCTCTTTAGGTCTATAGACTTGTTTTATATTTGGAGGCGCAAAAGGGATCATTGTATTATCTCTTGGTCTCTTGTAAGAAATGGGTGGATGAATTGTAGTGAATTTATCTTGGTTACTTGGAAGGGCTTATGGCTCACGCATAGGTTCATAGGTGGTAGATTGGGGAGAAGGAATAACCATGAACTTATCAGACTCAAGAATATTGTTTTAAGAGATAATTATGCTATGTGCTTTGTCTTGAAGTTTTGACAGGACTTGAAAAATAAATATTCATGATGATTTATAGGTTTCATAGGTCCAAGAAAAAATAAATCTAATGAAAAATTTCTAGGGGAAGACAAAGGATTAAACCCACAATGGTGCATGATAAATATCTCATTTCCAACGAGAAACTTTATGCACTTGTCAATAATCGATGAGATGATATTGATGAAGCATAACTATGAGTAGCCTAGCTTCACTTGGAATTGGTACAACATCAAGATGATGGATAATGACACATCTAATTGTTTAGGTCTTGTAGAAATGAAAAAATTATCCCTTTTCCTTGCTTGATTTGGGAATAATTATCATTTAATTAACCTAATTTTGCCTAGGTTTAATGTTGTAATGTGTTTTAACACATTCACATTGATCTTGGGCCCCCTTTTAATAAAATTTACTTAATTTTTACCCTTTTGAGTTTTGTAAAGTGTTGTAACACACTTTCAAATTTATCTAGGGTCTCCTTAATTAATTGTGGTTAATTATAGTTAATTATCCCCTTTAATTCAAATTTAAGTCTTATTTGTGACACATCTCAAGGACCTATCTTGAAACCCATAATTCAAATTGCATTACATTTAATTGGGAAAATATGAGGTCCTAGAAATTGGTGCTAGGACCCATTCCCCCTAGGTGGCGAATGGGTCCTCCCTTTATAGGACTCCCCTTTCATTGCAGATTCTACATGGTTTTTTGATGTACTTTCATTCCACGAAGGCAAGGTCCTGGAAAATTGTGCCAAGACCCATTCACCCTAGGTGGCGAATGGGTCCTCCCTTAGTGAGGACCCCCTTTTTGAATTTCATTTTGGTGGGATTTTAATAATTTTTGTTTCCATATCTGGTGTCGACTTGAATTGTTTGAATTTAAGGGTTATTCTCTTGATTTAGTATAAATAAGGGGTTAATGCACATTGTTTCTCCTAACAAGAGCTATAAAGTTTACAAGAGGCCTAAGAATTCAAATTTTCAAGCATTAGAGCATTGTAACAATATTTCCAAAGGCATTTCAAGGTAGATTATCAAGGTTTTATTGCAACAATTCAAGATCATATCATCATGCTAAAGGCATAATGCATCAAGCATGTGGTTGAGCCAATGGTGTTGATGTAGCATTGGAGATCCATTTACAAGAATTATTTCACATATAATTTGAGATCAAGTTCTACACTCTTCATGGCCACTTCATGTTAGTTTGTAGGTTTAAGACATCATCCAAGGTATCATCATTCCATGTTTCATGTCCTTATTTCATTATTTCATCATTTTGTTTAATTACCTAAAATGGGTTTGACCAAGGCAAACTCCTATCCCCTAACAAACAAAAAATTTATCCTCTTTAATGTGTGATTGCAGGTTTTAGGTTAAAGATCAAGTGGAAAAAAAGTTTAGAGCAAAATTGTCAAAGTTATCAAGTTGCAAGATTGACCTTTATAATGCAAGAAAAAAGGATTCAAGCTACAAAATTTGTTATAGGTTTTTGGGAGCTGACAATTGAGGATTTGGGAGTGCAAAAATCTAGGAGACTAACCCAGATCTCAATTTCAGAAACCTTGACAAGGACCCATTCACCACTAAAGGAAAATGAGTCCTTTGTGCCCTAAAAATAGGCTTCTTGCAGCAAAGTACACACCATTTTAAGCTCTAAAAGCTCGCCTCATAGTTGCTATAACATTTAGGATTGATTTATGATTATTATTTAGGCACTTTGGCTCTCATTATTGCATGTTTTGTGTGGAAAAACTTAGTGTTTCATTATCTTGAAACATTTCACTTTGATGAACCCTATTTTGCACCTAAACATTAATGATGAACCCAACTCATTGAATATTGCAATTTTATGATTTTTAAGTCTTTCATTGCATCCTATATTAGATATTACACTCATTTGTATCTCATTTGCATTGAATTAGATCTTATTTAGGGTTTCTTGCATTGCATTCAAAATTGAATCTCATTTAGGGCCTAGATTTGCATTGTTTTTCATCTCTCTAAATCTGAAAAATACAAAAATAAACCAGTAATTGTGCATACCATTTAGATCTCATATATTTGCATTTGAAAAAAAAATAAAAATTGCATTTCAACCTATGTCCTTGCATTCATATTTTCATTGCATTTTCACATTACATTTCTAGAAAATCTAAAACTAAAACTCACTGCCTTAGACCTTGAACTAAAATACATTATTGAAAGGTTGAAAATCATTCAAAAATAGTTTAAAAATACCCAACTATGACCCATTCACCCTGATTGGTGAATGAGTCAGGATAATTAGGTCAAACCTGTTAGTGTAATTAATATTTAATTACACTTGCATAACTTTACTTAGGTTGAGCTAATTTTAGGTCAACATTAGGGTTGCATACTTTGCTTTAATAAAGCAAATCATCTCATTGTAATATTGAATTCCTGAATAATATCATTTAGCACATTCGCATGCAAAGCTCTGCTTTTTTAATGTTTTCTCTTCTGTGGAAGGTGTTTAGGTTTGCATGTCTGATCTACGGTTTCTAACATGGTATCAGAGCCTTGACATGGAGCCCCTTCTCAAATTCTGGAGAAATTCATTGCAGAGTTCGTTCGGGGTTCCTCAAGGATTTCATGCCTTGAGTTCATCTATGCAGCATTTTGGATCAGATCGGGCTTCACCATTGGATTCAGAGCACTGGAAAAAGTCAGGTTTGGCTTTTATTTTGCAGATTTTGGCCATCGTTTGCCAGATCTGTGAGGGTTTCAATTTTGGTGATTTTTTGGAAGCTCTAGGGGTCACCATTTTTTCAGAGCATTTTGAGCAGAAACGGAGGTCACCATTGCGTTTGCAGCAGCCAAATACCCTAAGATTGCCTTTCGTTTCGTAGATTTTGGCGAAGTTGGTTTGGAGGGCAAAATTTTTTTGTCGAGGAGGCCACACGCATTTCGATGCAGGTTTTTGCAAGAAAAATTAAAAAAATCAAAATGCGCATTGGGTTTTGCACTGCCAATGTTAAAGGATCTCGCCACCGCCGCGCCACTAGACAACCACCCACCGGTCACTCCACCTAGCCCCCGCGGCCCTTCTGCGCTCCGCCCCAGTCATATGGAGGACCGGGGGCTACCCGCCAGCCCCTGAGGGCTTCAATCTGCAGCGGCGGTCATATAGGCGACCAGGGGCTCTGCCCCAGCCCCCTTTCCGCCAGCCCCTAGTTACATGTAGGACCAGGGGCCCATTTTTTTTAGCCCCCTGGGCTGCCTGCAGGGCTTATTGGCCATTCTGGAGCACCTTTGACAAAATCGGCTGTAACTTTTGCATACGGTGTCCATTTTTCACAAACAAGATACCATTGGAAAGTTAATTCTAGCGCCGATCTATTCAAATTTTAGTTTTTCTAGATTTTGCTCCAGATTTATTTTGCAGGTCCTTGAACTCAGATGTTTTGTTTTTCACTCCAGAGGGCATATCTTTTGACTCGGTGATCCTTTTTTTGCCATTCTTGCGGCGTTGGAAAGCTGGTTCAATCCTCTACACAGATCTGAGGTCTATTTTTATTTTCTATTTATGCATGTTAGGCATTCTCTCCTTTTTCAGTCATTGGGGATTGTAATAAATGAACTGATATAAAGTTCCATCGGGGGGGTTTCTTGCATAATAATCTTCGTCATGTTTTGATGGAAACTCACATGGGTTGTAATCTGGTTTCGTAGTTTCTTTTGGCCACCATTTTTGTCTTAGCTTGACACATATCAGATTCCTTCTGGTTCACACTTTAGATTGAGAGCCTATGGTTAGTGATCCGCATCGGATCCATCTCAGTTTGAGGGCCACTAAATTTGTGGTTATTGTTCCCAAGTCTATATGGTACTTTTTCCCATGGAAGAGTTTCAGTCTTAGTTTGGCATCGACATCGAGATTCACGGCTTCCAGACTCTGTCATCATCATACCATCTACTGTTGCTTTATGGATTCCAGGGTTGTTCCAGTTTGGAGTGTTTGAGTGTTCCGTGGCATCGGGTCTGCTGTCACATTATTATGATTCCGATATGGTTTCTTGTAGATAGAAGTATCTTTCCTTGCTTGCTGGATTGTGGTTCCAGTGTTACTCCACAGTGTTCTTCCAGCGCTTCTTTGTAGCAGTCATCTCATTGTAGGGGGGGTTGTTCCACTAGATTTTCCTTCTCTACCTCATTATTGCATTTGTACATGGGTACCTGATCAGGCCTAGTTTCCGGGACCCATTCATGATTTCTTGCATTCATCTTAGTTTTAGGTGCATGCTTATCTAGTCTCCCTAAGTTGCACTTATGGGGGGGTGTTAGTGTAATTAATATTTAATTACACTTGCATAACTTTACTTAGGTTGAGCTAATTTTAGGTCAACATTAGGGTTGCATACTTTGCTTTAATAAAGAAAATCATCTCATTGTAATATTGAATTCCTGAATAATATCATTTTGCACATTCGCATGCAAAGGTCTGCTTTTTTAATGTTTTCTCTTCTATGGAAGGTGTTTAGGTTTGCATGTCTGATCTACGGTTTCTAACAAAACCTGTATCTTATGACATTTGAAAAGGAATTAAAAACCACTCTGAAATCAACATAAACATCTCAAAAAAACCTAACCAGGACACATTCGCCCTTACTGGTGAATGAGTTCTTGTTAGCTATTGTTCTACATTTTCTAGAAATGAAAATCTCTATTTTAGGCTTATGTTTGTTGCTCTTACTTTCCTATTTCAGTTTTATGATTTATTATTCTATCAAATTCATTTTAAATATAGCTTAATTTGCTTTAGTTTAGTGCATTGTTAAAATTTAAAATGACATTTACAACAAGTAATTTTTAGTCTATTGCATAGTGTAATCAGAAAATTACCTTGTTTTAAGTTTGAAAAATCTGAGAATGTTTACATTTCTGAAACTTTGCATAGTACGAATAAAAGTACTTTTCACTTTTGTAAACATAATATTTACATTCATAAAGCTTTGCATAATTTTGATAAAAGTTCTTTTCATTTTTGGATAATTTATTTTTGCATTTTTGAAGTCTTGCATACATTGGATAAAAGTACTTTCCATCTTTGGATATATATTGTTTATATTTGTGAAGCATTGCATAAGATGGTTAGAAGTACTTTTCACTTTTGGTCAAAAAATGTTAGTATCCTACCTTTCTATGCATGCAAAGAAAAAGTCCATCCCTCACCCTAATGAGAATGCTTTAGTGAAAGAGAATACAATGGTGGATAATCATGAAAATCAAATGTGGTCTTCCCCTAATATCTCTCCTATTTGTGAAGAAGATATTTTGGTGATAGAAGATCAAACCAAAGAGAGTTATGAGTCATATTTGTCTCAACCTACCTCTCCTACTAGGGAATACATCATAAGATTCAAGCACGAGACCATTGAAACATCCCCTAATACTACTTTTCCTATTTCTTAGGTATTTGTGAGAATGATTTGTGAACCATAGGGAAAAATGGTAAATGGTTGATTGACCACTACTATTCTCCTACTATCATTTAATAATGTCCTAGGAGTCCTAATTGGATTGACTATCAACCTCACAAGGTGATTCAATTCTCAACAAGGAAGACCTAGGAAGGGGTTCTTTAAGATTTAAAGGGTTCACCAAAAATAAAATGCTTGGAAAAGACAAGTAAGCATTCAACTCAAAAAACCTAATAATGCAAGCTAAATGATGAGTGAAAATGATGAAATTATGCAACAAAAAGTTATGATGAATGTACCCGAGAAGTATGGAAATGTGATGTGTATGTGTAGGATCATGATGGGCCAAAAAGTGATGATATTTAAGTGATATGATGGCCCATGTGGCTGACGACATATTTTTTACCCAAAATTGATGAAACAAAATGGGTTTTTAAAGGAGATTCTCAAATTTCCACCAATGTAAATTATGCTTTACTTTGAATTTAATAAATAATTATTATTCATTTTCTATTTGAATTACGACTAAAGTCCTAATTGATAACTTGATTGAAAAACATATATAGCTTTCAAACAGTATCACATTTTTTGAATCCGAAACATGCGTCACATTCTATACTTTTCATACTATAGGAAAAAAAATAAAATATGAATTTCATGAAGTTTTGACCAAGTTAAGGTGGTTAGATGTACGAGTTTTGTATTTTTTAAAAGTTGTAATAAAAAATTCATAAACAATTATATACTTGTTAAAAAATTACAAAAAAATATGCATCACATCCAGACATGAGTCCTCTTCTTATATCTAAAATATTATCATTTTATTGTGGTTAGGCTGGTTAGACAGACACCTACTTCTTATTTTTTCCTGAAATTTAAGTACTACTGCATTGAAATTTCAAATTTTCACCAAATAGATTTGTTTTTTTAAAATAAACCTACTAGGTTAGAAAATACTTTCAATTTTCTACATATTCTATTCTTATATGTTTTTGAAATAATATAGATAACTTATTCAAATTTTTATGTCAAGTTTCCTAACTCTGATTTTTTGAATTTTCATTGCCACTTAAGGGCTTTTTTTTTCCATGATGATCCTACACATACCCTGATGAGGATTCTAGAAATGCAAAAATGTTGT
Source organism: Sequoiadendron giganteum (assembly GCA_007115665.2). Classification (NCBI taxonomy): domain Eukaryota; kingdom Viridiplantae; phylum Streptophyta; class Pinopsida; order Cupressales; family Cupressaceae; genus Sequoiadendron; species Sequoiadendron giganteum. Next base: position 1,014,166 of record CM021100.1, on the reverse strand, counting down.
CAAAATATGCTATGGATGACTAAGATGCCCTTACTATTGTCTTAGTTCCACTATTGTTTTTTGGGACATATGCAGAATCTTCGGATGTCAAAACTAGATATGAAAGAATTTTTGAAAAATACCTTCAGGAGGACTAAGATGCCCTAAGTGGTGACTTAGTCCCATTATGAATTTTTGGAATCTCTGAATGTGGTCCCAAGGCTTGATGTCTGCACTTCCTTCTTCTCTGATCTTAGCTTCTAAAACTTACGAATTTGGCCTGTAGGTGAGTTTCTGTGAAGATGACAACTTTGTAATGCAATTTTGCAACTTTGCAACTTTTCACTTCAAATGATCTTCAAGTCTTCAACCTAAATCTGCAATAAAAAATATACAAGAGTGGAAAAAGTTGTTTATTGTTAGTAAATGTGGGTTTGCCTTGGTCAAACCCCTTGTTGGTAATTAAACCTTGAAATAAAATGGAGGGAAATGATGAGTGAACAAAGTACTATATTGCAACTCACCAAACCCTTGCTATAAAGTTTGCAAACTTGTGTGAAGTGGCTAGCTTGGATATGGATATTGAATCAAAGGAATGCTTGAAAGATATGAACTTTAATTGATTGCTTGAATCAAAACCGCTACATCACAAATATTAGCACAAAAACACACATGATGCAAGAAGATCTTTGATATGATGCTTAAATCTTGATGATGGCTCCAAATTCTTGATGAATTTCTCTTGAATGCTCAAATACTTGAATGCTTGGATGCTTAAATTGCTTGTTAGATTGCTAGGTATGAAAAATGAGAGAAAGGAACCTTGTATTTATACTTATCCACGCTTAATATCCCGAAATTACACCACAACAAGCCAACATACAAATTCATTAATTAAAGGAGACTACATCCCATGAAGATTTAAAATTAAATATTTAAAATACCTTAAGGGGGACTAAGACGCTCTAGGTGTCATCTTAGTTCCAAAGCATGAAACTTGAGGCACAAAATCCAAAAAGGGGCTCAATTAGGGCACACTTGAAATTAGGGTCCCAAGATCTTCGAGGGACAAAGATGCCCTAGGTGACATCTTAGTCTCGACCCAAAAATCAAGGACACTTAGACATAATCATTAAATTATCATTTATCCATTGATGTTTGCAAGGATTAGCCAAAAAAAATATATAATTCATCGGACTTGTGGATGCAAAATAGGACCAATTAAGACATAAATAAGGATAAACAAAGCAAGGTGAGCCCAAACAAGTGTGAAAATGCAAGGGTATGCATTTTCCTACACTAAATTTAGCCCCCACTTTAGTGAGAGGAGGAACTTGCTTCAAACTCACACTAAAGTAACCAACTGGACACAATTCAAAATGGTTCAAATGTATGAATGCTAATACGATAGGATGAAAATGACAAAGAGGGTGGCCAATCCCCCAGTACTAAGATCCTATTGAAAAAGAAAATAGGCATAAAGGAACACACTTATGGATGATATATGAATCTGTAACCAGATTGAAAACATACACCATGAAAGACATAAAGAGGAAAAAGGAAAAAGAAAAAAATGCAACGAATCAAGCTTCGACTAGCCATCCGACATGGTGGACCAAGTCTAGGTTGTTTGTCTAAAAGAGGTTTACAAGTGGAACACGATGTCCACTATGTAAATAAAACACACATGCTCACAAGGGCTAGTGAAGCTAGTTGTCCACTAGGTGAGCCCCAAGAGGTCTATATCAATGTCATACCCCGAATATGATAAGGACAAAAAAAAAAAATGCTCCCAAGGGCTAGTGAAGCTAGTTGTTCACTAGGTGAGCCCCAAGGGACCATATCAAAGCCATACCTCCATGACTTTAATAAGGTACAAAAATGCATGATCACAAGGGCTATTGAAGCTAGTTTTTCACTAGATGAGCCCTAGTGGACCATATCAAAGCCATACCTCCATAAATTTAATAAGGTACAAAAATGCATGCTTACAAGAGCTGGTGAGACTGGTTGTTCAATAGGTGAGCCCCAAGGGACCATATCAAAGACATACCTCCATGACTTTAATAAGGTACAAAAATGCATGTAACAAGAAAGAGGGATGTTCGAAGATATTTTGCTCAGTTCATGTGAGGTCTTAATCTTAGGGGACATTATTTCTAATGTCTCCAAGAGAGGACCAATAAAAGAATAAAATATTTGCAACTTAGGGAAGGTAGTGTGTCGCATCACCGCTAAGAGGAATTTAATATGCTAAGATAGATCAAGCTCTTTAAGTACATTACTCCCAATGTCACCACAAAGAGAAAAAGACATCACATGAAGTAAGAAAATCACATCAAGGAACATGGAAAATGAAATACAAATGAAATCATGCCAAAATAATGTCAATGTATACCCCCACTTTAAAGAAATTGCTAACACCATGTTGTGAGCAATTACTTTAAAGTAACCAAAATGAAAAAGAAAAGAGGGTTGCCTCTAGAAACACATAAGGGATCTATGGGTTTGGGGTTAGTATCTATCTTTGCTACAATAATATTAGAGAGCTCAAAATTTTCATCATTCCCCAAATACATATAAAACTTGAAGAATGACACACACACAGAGTGAAAACAAATAAAAACCTTTTGGGTCAACATGGAAGAGACAGCGGGTGTCTCAACGCCTTGTGTCATCCCCAAAAGGAAACAACAACAAAAATGAAAAGATAATGAAAAATATTTTGGGTCAACATGGAAGAGACATAGGGTGTCTTGATGCCTTGCATCATCCCTAAAAGGAAAACATAAGGCAAAAAAGAAAATGAAAGTTAAAAATCAATGAAAAAGGAAAAATCATATGAAATATATGTTGAGAAATGGAGTCTCAAATGTACTGGTGTTTGGGCCTCTGCATTGTCAAACAAATAGTTCAATATCATAGGACAAAGTTACTGGTCTGATCAGGCATTAGTATGTCGGCAGTCACATGTTAAATTGGTTAATCTTTAGACTTGTTACTTAGTCTACTTTGGAGTATCAACAATCGACAATCAAATAGATTGGCGATCAAAGTTCGATCATTGAAATTTCTTAGATGTTGAAAAGTCCGACATCCTTGACCTCATATAGCTCTGATGGTGCCTTGGTATGAGAGTTGAGTATTGACATATCAGAGATGTCAGGGGTTTGAGTGGAAAGTCTGACAATGTATGCTCTATGCCCGATCCTCTGATAGCTCTAACACTCCAATGAGTCAATAACAATGAAGAGTCAATGTGACTTGGTGAAAATGTTAGCTCGAAGACAAAAGGTCAACATGCCGACACATAGTCTTTTGTGGGAGGTTGTATTTAAACCTGAACCGGTTCATCTACTTGGTGCATGTGGGATAATGAATATCTTGTGATTGTAAAATGGAGAATGGTTGAACTACCAATAACCAAATGGATAGAGTTCAATGGAGATTTAAAAGACGTCTAAGAACTTTGTTGGGGGTTAAATAGTTGATTGTTTGGTAGTAGAATGGTAATTTGTTACTGTGTGTTGTTGTAGCACTGTAATAGTACAATAGAATTACTATTGTATAACAGTAATCTGTGAGAGGGAAATAGAATAGGGTTATGCTACAAGATTCTCTCCAGAATGGAACATGATGTAAACTCTGTAAAGGCTTAGAGCTTGATTTGTATTTGTAACTATTTTTTTGCTTAATAATACAATGGTGATCTAGGCTTTTGGAGTGTGGGGTTTTTGACCGGAAAGGGTTTTCCCCACATAAATCTATATGTTCATATCTTCTATTCTATCTTTCATGTTTAGTGGTTCTTTTTGATTGAATCTACTTAATGGTGTTGTTTGAAACTGGTTTAATTAGCATTAACTTTTCTCTAAGGGTCAATGTGGGAAATGAACTATGTTTGATTCCACTTTTTGGCATAGTAGTACGTGTCTTTGAGGAAATCTAAATGAAATTAAAGTTATTGAAGTTGCTGCTATTCTCAAATGGTCATTATGGGATGACCATCATTTCCTTAAAATATAGAAGAACGAAGGTACAAATAGAGGAATGCACATAGAGAGAGAAAACATTAAACAAGATGGGGATCACATTACACACATGCAATCAAAATTAAAAAGAAAGAAAAAAGGAAAGAAAAAATACTAGTAAAGCACATGTGAGTCAACCATCCAATAGGTCATCTACATCTAGTCTTGTTCAATGTATGTAGAATGTAGATCAATACTGAGAGGGACAACATCAAGTGTTGTACTAGGAGAATCACCAAGTTTAACACATGTTGCATCACTTGTCTTAGGGGGATCATCATAGTTGTTATCGTTTAGGCTCATGGAAGAGGAAAATAACAAATTTAGCTCATTATGTACTTTCTCATCAATTCTAGCAGTTTCTTCATCTTTATCCAAGTTAACCACAACAGGAGGATGAATAATAATATCCATATAAGGTGTTGGTGCTTGTTGTGTTGGAGGTGTAGGATCTACTAGTTTTGGTGAGGGAGAAGGCTCATCGCTTATTGCTTCTATCAAGTTCGGGTTTTTATTTTCAATGTTGTTCTCTTCACTCATCTTTCGAGCAATAGAACGATGTCTATGCCTATGCTCTCTAGCATTTATGTTACTTTTCTTACGGTTTTCAAGTTGTGCTTGTGTAGGAGTGGGTTTGTCAACCATAGGTTCCTTTTCTTCTTGTGAGAGAAGAACATAAGAAACCATGGAAGGTTGTTCAACCACTTTCTCTTTGGCTTTATAAATTTTCTTAAGAGGTGGATTAGAACTTGTGTGGTTTTCTCTTGGTCTTTTGTAGGAGATACGTAAAGGATTCTTGATGGATGGATTTTGGTTTTTTGGAAGGGATTTAGGCTCAATATTATTTTCTTTAGGTGGGGGAGGCTTAAGAATGGGTGGAGGTTCAATCATAGGTGAAGGAAAGTTTTCAAGGGATAGCTTGGCTATGTATTTTTCTTTGACCTTTTTGTAAGATCAGAAAAGGAAGTTCTCACAGGGTCTTATAGGTTCCATGGGCTCAAGCCAAAATAATCTAAGGAGAAATTTCCATGAGAAGACGGAGGTCCAAAGCCACTATGGTTCACGGTGAATATTTCATTTCCGATTGGAAAATTTAAGCACTTTTGGACAATGGATGGGACCACATTCAAGGAGAAAAGTCATTTATAGCCTAGCTTCACACGAAATTGATCCGAATTAGAGGTGATAGAGAATGATACAGATAATTTCTTCTATTCTACTTGTAAAGGGAGTGTGATTAAGCCCATCGTAGAATGAGAAAAACCATCGTGCATTTTAATCCATGCTTTTGGTTTATCATATCTAACTTGAGTGAGTTCATGCACACATAATAGTTCTTCTGTGATCACATTATCTACATAGACGAGATCAATTAAAATCTTAGGAGTGGGCTTGTTATTGATTTTGTCGGCTATGTAAAGAGGATCATTAGGTGTGTTTTTTATTGTTTATTTCGAAGAGAAAGTAATAGACATTTTGGTTTGTTGTTTATGAGGCTTGATGTCAATCACTCCTATAATTGTATTAATAGGAATTTGGTCACTAGTATCCATAGGATCTTTCATCATCATCCATAGGATTGTGTTCGTTATTTCTCATATTCTCATCATTTGTGTCAACATTCATCACATCGGGCTTAGTTTCACTAGCCTTGACAAATGAAATATTGTGGTTAGGTATGGGATTTGTAAAGATTTGAAAGTTTTGGTTAGGAGGAGCTACAATTTTATTGCCTTTTTTTGTTCATACCTCCAATTTAGATATGATTAGAATCAATGAGGGGGTGATCCCACAATATTGGCTTACAATTTTTGGTCAAACTGGACACTGAAATAATTTTTTCTAACTAAATCTTCACTTTCGAGCACCTATAGCGATTAAAATGTGAGGAATTTGAGGATGATGCGAACTAGTGATTTGTGACATTTTGTTTGTAGATTCTAAATATATTTTTTTCAAAAAATTTGGAATCATATATTGCACTTCTTTTTCCATCTCCTTTGAAAACTAGTTTTTTCAGTAAACACCATTTTTAAGGAGTGACACTCACTGTATAACACATAAATTTTTTCCATGAAGGATAAAATTCTAATTATTTTGAATCTAGATTTGTAACTATGATATATAGTGCTTCCAATTGGTTTCATAGTGTTTTATTGAATATTTTTTCCTTAATCAAGTTTTGAAGTCAAACCAATTACAATTCAGACATGGGCAGATAGTATAATGCATATCGTTTTTGTATGTATCGAAATTCTTTTTTTTTGGTTGGATCAAGGACTTCAATATCTGGTGCACTCATATTTTTCAATTTTTTTTTGATAATCTGCTATTTTTCCACATGTGCAGAAGAAAGAGCTTGATTTTTGATGAAAAACCTATGTTTAATGAAACTAAAAATAATACATAATAAAACCAAAAATATTAAAATTATATTCGTTGGATAGTTTGTTCGAAGGAATACCATCATCCAGTTGGGTCTGTGAAGTATCCTCCATTTTTATCCTCAACCCGAGCTTTGAAGGGAAAAATTCTGGAGTTTTTTGGTGCCAGAGGGGGAGAATGGGGGAAAACGGGGGTTTGAGCGAACCCCCTTTCCAAAAGAATTTTTTTGGTTATTTTTTGAGAAATGTGGGATCCAAAATTAAATGAGTTCACTCAAAGGGGGGTTTTATATTCACTTGAACCAAAAGTTTGTTTGAACCCCCAAAAACCAATTTTTTTTGCATGGGGTTGCTTTTTGCAACTTTTCCTTCCTCACTGGAATTGTAAACCACTTTTGTGGATTTACTCGAGGTCTTGCACAAGAGGTTTAAGATGCTTGAAATGTTTTGTATCATGTCATTTTTGTTAGTGATAAGCACAATATTCATTGTGTCTAAAGCTCAGAGGTAACGACTTACTAGGGTCAAGAGGTCAAATGTGAGATAATGTAATCATGTTTTTGTTTAATATATAGGTCATGATATTATGAAGTGTGTTAGGTATCAGCTTCTTGGGTAGGTTGAGAGGTTGAATTTAATTGAATGAAACTTTTGTTTTGTCTTCTGAAAGGTTGGTAGGTGTTTCGGTTTGAGGATTTAGGCTTTTTAAGATGGGTAGAGTTGGTTTTTGATTTACAACTACCTATGGAATTCTGATAATCTCAAAGGGCAATGCGTAAGAGCATAAAGGAAGGGAATTTCATCATCGTAAACTTGTCTTGTATCTTACTTTGTAAATTCTCTATGAACATATTTTGAAGGTTAGAATCAAGAATCTTCACACTGATTTGGGAATAAAGTGATTGGTAACAAGAAATAAAGTTAGTGAATTTTTCACCCTCATTTTTCTTGCATCTCATCAAATCAACTAATGTCATTTTAGGAACCATATGCACTTGGAAGTGGTTAATAAAATCTTTTACAAGTTCACTAAATAAACGAATTGATTTATTCAGTAATGCAGGAAACTAGTCCAAGGCAACATCTTTCAAGGATCGAGGAAAAATCTTAGCCAAAAGTTTTTCCTCAAGGATAAATTCACTACACAAAGCAATAAAGGCATTAACATGATTAGCAGGGTCTCCCTTTCCTCCATTTTTCTCAAATCTAGGGATCTCTATACCTTGTGGCACCAAAGTTATCAATATCTCCAAAGATAGTGGGTTGATTTTGATATAGTGTGTTGCTAAAAGGGCTGATGCAAGAAGTTGGGTCCACAAAAAGCTCAAAAAGTGGAAGTGTTTTTGTTGTTTTTCATAATTTGTCACACTTGGACTGAAAATTTGAGGCACCTACACAATGAATTTTTAAAAAAATCAGTAATATGAAATTTTGAATTTTGAATCTAGTTTCTAAATATGTAAATTATTCAAATACCCAAATTGTAGAAATTAAATTTTGATAGGGATCTATAAAAACCACTTTTTAAAAGTCCCTATTTTTTTACCATACCATGCACGTGTACGGACACCACTTTTTGACCCAAATAAAAGTATTTTGCTAATTCCTTTTGAGGAAAGAGAGCTAACAACATGAAGATTGATGAGGAATTTTTTTTGTAATTTTTTGTTGAATATTTTTTTTTTTTATTAAATTTTTATTGGCCTTAATTGTTGTTTTTAAAAATCAACGTGTACGGACAACATAATTTGACCTAAACTAAACATTTTTTGAAACTTTTTTTTTTCATTCTGTAAAGAATTGTCTAAAGATTGATGTCATACAAATTTTTTTTACAAGAAACTTCACAGAAAAAAAGTTATTAAAAAACAAAAAAAAGTCTGATATTTCATGTTTAAGGACTAGTTTGCTTTGAAATTAATTTAAAAATATCAAATATAATCCAATATTAATAAAAATTATATATTTGGAAACTAGAAATCGTGTTCTGTAATGGGTTTTAATTTTATAGATTGATTCAGAAAAAAAGTCCATCAACCATATTGTCAAAGATGGACATTCTTCTTCAATTTGCCTTAGTTTTTTAGTTGCAGGTCAAAAGCTAAGGCTCGGATTGCCAAGCCTTTTCCGAGCCTAAAACCAAGGCTGCAAGTGGGTTAGAGATTCAAGTTTTTAATAACGCGTATGCGTTTTTAAAAATGTGTACGCGTTACAAAACGCATATGCGCTTTTTATTTATTTGATTATTTTTTAAAAAAAATGCTTTTTAGAAACGCGTATGCGTTTTAAAACATGTACGCGTTTTGAAAAGACAAATGCGTACGCGTTTCTAAAAAGCATTTTAAAAAAAATAAATTATTAGTATGCACTCAAAAACGCGTATGCGTTTTATAACGCATACGCATTTTTTTAGGCTCGGGTACCCAATGCATAATGCATACGCGTTTTTTAATAACGCATACGTGTTTTTTGCGAGATTTTTTTTTTTGGCCGAAACTTCCCCTCTTCGTGGACCCAACTTCTTGCACTTACCCAAAAATTGTATACCTTTGAAGAAAAGGACAATTTTGTGCCTGTTTTGACCCTATTTTAGGTCCCCTTTCATCAATTATCATCCTAAAACAACATTTATAGGCCCCTAAGGTTCACTATTTTTGACTTTGAGGCCTGTTATACCTAAGGAATTATTCAACCCCCAACAAATAACATCAAAATTATTCAAATGACAATAATCCCACTTCAAAATCTCTTGGTGGAACTAGGTCGCCCAAGTTGGAGACCTAGTCCTTTTTAGGGTTTTTTGCATTTTTAAGTGGGAAAATGAATATCTTGCTAAAAATTCCCGATGGGTGTTAGCCTCTTAGCTCAAAATTACCATCAATTAGGTTTTTTTGCTTATAAATACTTATTTTTAGGTCATTTTCAAACTTTTTGATCAGTTTTCACAAGCAACTTCAACAGTAAAGTGCAAAAAGTATTCCTCAAGAAGTTTCATCTCTCTTCCACAGCAAAGTTGAAGTTTTTGGATAGCAAGATAGGGCTTTTGCACATCTTCAAGATCACTTCCCATTCAAGAACACACATTTTCAAAGGTTGAACATAGATTCCTATGGAGATTTATGGAGAAATCTAGGTTGAGGAGGTGCAACTAGCCACCAAGTCACACCTAACGACTATTTTCAAAGTGACCCCATCTTCTATTTTCAGCCCATCTTCAGATTTGAGGTTTGCAGCCCATTTTCATTCCTTTTGCATACATTTTTAATGTTGTAGGGTTTCTTAGATTGAGGTCTTGCATCATTCAAATCTCTTGCATGCATCTTATTCTAGGACAATAGAATAGGGTTTTGTCTTATTTCAGGTATTCCTAGTTGTAGACACACTTCAGGCTAGGGTTTATGCAGATTTTCTATCTTTCACAAAGTTTAAATAAGAACTAATGGTTTGACCAAGGGAAAACCCACATTAGAAACCAAAATATTCTCTATTTTGTAGGTGATTTTACAAGTCTGAGTCCGCATTCTAGTGAAGAAGCAAAGTGCAGACCGTAGACCTTCGTGTCCACTTTCAGTTTTCCTGAAAAGTTGAAAGGGACTAGGTCGCCAATAGAGGTGACCTAGTACTAGAATGGAGGTTTTTGTTAGAGATTTTAGCAAATTTGAGCCCCCAGTTGGCTAAAATGAAGTCTGGAGCAATTTTCCTAAAAAGGGACTAGGTCACCCAACTTGGCGTAAGTGTCCTAGTGGGCTCAAAACTCATATTTTAAGGTTTTCAGAGGCTTCCAAAAATTGTACCTTTGCCCTGTTCAATTTCCAAGTGAACTTATTTGATTTATTAGGTTAGTTTGCTTCATATTATCTTTATTTTATCATTATTGTATTACATCATGTGTTTTCCAGCAATATAAGTTTCATTAGATTGCATGCAATAGTTAGCTTCACTCACAAGATTACAACATTTAGTACATTCCATCACAATCACATCCAACACATATTCAATCCCCAGTGTTGAATGAATCACAAGATTTATTCTACATCACAAAAGGAATGCCCTCTTCCTTCTAGGTGGAAGCCCTAGAAAGTTGTAGGAGACCTATTCCTTTACTCATAAAAGCATAAATTTTTCTATTCATTTTGGTGAACCTGCATTTAGACACATCTTGCTTCTGATTTAGCCTGCATTTACATCCTAGAATCTTCTTCTTTTAGCATTTTCATTATGTATTTACTGTTTAACAAGACATCCTAGGGTTTTATACTTTGCATTAGTGAATAAGACTCATATTTTGCATTCATTTCCTTACATAATAGATAAATTTTGCATTAACCATAAATCCCTAAAAATTACATTCCAGAACACTGTATTTTTCATCAGAAAACACATAAAAAACTCAAAAACACCCATACTAGGACTAAGTCACCACCTTGGCAACCTAGTCTCACTACACATTTTTCATCAATAGTTTTTGAATTTACTTTCTAGATTGTGAAGTTTTTGTTTCCTTTTGTTTATGCTCTGTTTTAGTTCTATTATTTTATTGTATATGGTTCTGATTAGCTTAAAATGAAATTTATGAATAGCATTAGATATTTACAAGTTTCATTTTCCGCATTAGTTCCTAGTTCTCTTAAATAAAATTCATTGGAACCTGAAAAAAACACTATAGAAACATCACATGAAACAAACTTTGCAGACACTTCTTCACTATAGGAAAACTATATCATCCAAACCTTTTAGTAGTGATGACTTGGATAAGCTAGATGAAGCTCTACATGGTTTCCTCTCACTAAGTTCATCCACTAAGGTTTGTGATGACAAACTTAAACCAACCATCGATAGCTTGTCCCCCAAACCTTTTAGTTGTGATGATATGTGTATGTTAGATGAAATTCTTCAAGATTTCATATCACCTAACTCATCCACTAGGGTTTGTTGTGAACAACCTCAAACTAAAGATGTCAATGTCATCCAACCTCAACGTTTTCTCTACCCACCCTAAATCCCATCTCAACCTGAATTTAACCTCTTCCCACCTAAATACGATACCGTTGCCCATACCCATTATACTTGAAATAACCCACATCCCCAACCAACTCCTTCAACATCCTTACCATTTCCAAACCCCATCTTTCCAATAGCACCTCGTTTAAAATCACAACTAAGGGAGTATGATTTGGTTGAACAACTTAAGAATACCCCTGCCAAGCCCTTTGGGATCTTCTTTAAAACTCCCCTAACTATCATTCTATGCTTCAAACAACATTGCAACAGATAGTGGTCCTTCTTAGTACAAATGCTAATGATGTGGCGACTCTCCTCCAATAAATGAATACAGCTAATGTAGACATTACCTTTTACTAAAATGAGCTCCCTCTATTAGAATTAAGAAAGAAAAATGAAGCCTTTATGATAATAGCCCAATATGATTGAATAGGCATCAAAAGGACCCTTGTTGACAATGGCTCTACCCTAAATGTGTGCACTATGAAGCTCCTTGATAGGTTACGTGTGAATCGATCGCTCGTCAAATCTGATTCCTTATCCATTAGAGGATTTGACAATGTTACAAAGCAACCCCTATTCATGTCATGACCTATGACGTTTCTTATAATCTCCTCTTGGGAAGACCATGGATACATGAGATGCACGCGATACCCTCGACCCTTCATCACAAAATGAAATATGTCTATGATAACAAAGTCTATCAAATTGAAATAGACCCTGAACCTGAGAGTTTCCTACAACTTGAAAAGGGAACATCAAGTCCTCTTCACACATTAATTCCTACCTCCAACATCGCTCCTTTTGAGAAGACTGAACCAAAAAGCACATCGAAGTTTAACTTCCTTGGTGATGATTAGGGCTCGTTAGAATTCACACCTTCATTTATGGGTGAGTGTATTGTTACACGAAAAGAGGATGACAAACAAGAACAACCAATGGTCCTCTCTACCTAGAATGAAGACAAGCCTTCCCACACATCTATCTCACCTCCTTTGGAAGAGAATGTCACATATACAACAACATTTGATGAGATAGATTATCAACAACCACCCAACCCACATGAAATGGAAATAATTTATGAATGTGGTTATGATCTTGTAAAACAATTAGGCTACAACGGCAAAGTTTGTGGCAAGTGTGAACAAGGCATTTGTGTACCCATTGAACCTCAGACACAAGGAACTAAAACTGGTTTAGGGTTTTCCTTTTCTAAAGCTACAATAGCCAATCAATAACCCTCACTCAACATCAACACTATCAAATGCACACCAGGAACCAATCTCACACTTAAACATCCTGAATTCCTTGATATGGATTTTCCATCATTCCTCTATGTTGATGACGATGAAGCTTTGAAATATCTATTAGGCACTTTAGATAAGCCCTCTACCTCTAGGGGGCATGCCTATTGTGCTATGATAAGTTCTAAGCTCAACGTTATTAATATTAATGACACTCCCACAAGCATGGAACCATATGATCCTAAAATTCCTAAGTCAAATGTACTCACTTTAGGAGATACCCTTGACATTCTAATGGGTATTGATGATAAAGACAAAGTCATTAAAATTGGGAAGTGCCTTGATGATGAAGAACAAGAGGATCTTGCCACTTTGCTTCATACCTTTCCTAAACTCTTTGCTTGGAAATGTTCTGATATGCCCGGAATAGATCCAAAGATAGTCACCCATAACATTGTTCTTGCTGAAAATGCTAAGCATGTTTGCTGGAAGATACAAAAGATGAACCCTAAGATAGCCTTGCATGTTAAAGGAGAACTTAAAAAACTCCTTGATGGTGGTTTCATTCTCCCTATTGATTACTCTAATTGGATATCAAACATTGTCGCAGTTGCTAAACCTGATAATTGTGTTAGGATCTAAATGGACTTTCGAGACTTGAACAAAGCCTCTTTAAAGGATGACTTTCCTCTTCCTAACATTGACATGATCATCGATTAACCTGCTGTACATACTTTGTTATCCTTTATGGATGGATTTTCTAGATATAATCAAATCTTTATCAACCCACAAGATCAATACAAGAAAAACTTTACATCCGCTTGGGGAAAATTTTATTGGGTTATGATGCCTTTTGGTTTAAAGAACACAGGAAATGCTTACCAATGAGCAATGACCTTAATCTTCCATGATTACATACAAAAAATCTTAGAAGATTATGTTGATGACATTCTATCTAGATCCTTAACCCGTCTAGATATCGAGAATGTTCTTCGACAAATCTTTGAGAGAATGTGTAAGTATAACATACACTTAAATCAAAAAAAGTGTGTCATTGGATTAGATAGTGGTAAGATTTTAGGATTTATCATATCTCACAGAGGCATTGAGGTGGATACGAAAAATATTCATACTATAATTAACATGCCACCTCCTCGCAACATCTCCCAATTGCATACATTACAAGGAAGGATTCAAGCCATCCATCATTTTGTTGCATCCCTAGTTGTTCAAACATTACCTTTTAACCATCTCCTTAAAAAGGATGCCAATTTTGATTGGAATGACAATTGTAAATAGGTATTCGAGAGTTTGAAGGAATACCTTGCAACTCCACCTATTTTACAACCTAATATCCCAAAAAAACCTTTCATCCTTTATATCACCACTTTTGCCAATGCTCTCACTATCTTGTTGGCTCAACAAGACAATAATGGAAAAGAGAATCTTATTTATTACATCAATAGAACTCTCATAGATTATGAGACCTATTACTCAATAGTTGAAAATCAATGTTTGGTTCTTGTATTCGCTACTAGTAGGATGCAGCATTATTTACTAAATGCCGAAATACAAGTGAGGACAAAGTTTGATCCTTTTAGATATCTTTTCAACAAAATAGACCTTTCAAGACATCTTTCTAAATGGGTAATGTTGTTAACTGAGTTTGACCTTAAGTTTGTTTCCCAAAACTAAATCAAAGGCCAAGCCTTAACTGACCATTTAGTTGATGCTCCTTCTCCTTTAACGTTACCTACCAATGATTCTTTTCCTAATGATAGTGTGTTTACCTTAGAGCTTCCTACATGGGTGTGTCACCAAAAATTCTATACCTTTGAAGTAAAGGACAATTTTGTGCCCGTTTTGGTCCTACTTTAGGTCCTATTTCACCAATTTTCACCCTAAAAACAACATTTATAGGCCCCTAAGGTTGTTAATTTTGATCTTGGAGGCTTGTTATACCCAAGGGATCATCCAAATTCTGAAAAAAAATATCAAAACCAATTAAAAAGTACCATTCCCACTTAAAAATCCCTTAGTAGGACTAGGTCGCCCAAGTTGGTGACGTAGTCCCTTTTGAGGATTTTTGAAGTTTCAAGCATGAAATTGAATAACTAAAGAAAAATCCCCAATGGGTGTCAGCTTCTTAGGTCAAAATTATCGACAATTAGGTCATGTTGCTTATATATTCTTGTTTTTAGTTCATTTTACAGCTCTCTCTTGGTCATTTTTCTCACATCTAACTCCAAATCAAGTGCAAAAAAAAACATCTTCCTCAAGAAGATTCACCTCACACAACAAGAGTTGAAGCTTTTAGACAAAAAATTAGGGCTTTTTGTAGGTCTTGAAGCTCACTCCACACGCAAGATTACTCATTGACAAAGGTTGAAGATAGATTCCTATGGAGATTCATGGAGAAATCTAGGTTGAGGAGGTGCAACTAACCACCAAATCACTCCAAAAGACTGATTTCAAAATGCCTCCATCTTCTACTTTCAACCCATTTGTAGATTTGAGGTTTTCATCCCATTTGCATTCCTTGTTACATTCATTTGCAATGGTGTAAGATTTCTAGGGTTTAGATTCTTGCATCATTTCAAATCTTTCACACACATCTTATTCTAGCACAATAGAATAGGGTTTTGCTTTGTTTCAGGTTTTCTTAGTCCTAGACACACTTAGGGCTAGGGTTTATGTAGATTTTACATTTCATTTCAAATTTAAAGACAAACTAGGCATTTGACAAAGGAAAACCCCACATTAGAAACACAAATACATTCTGTTTTGCAGGTTATTTTGCAAGTTTTGAGTAGGATTCTCGTGAAGAAGCAGAATACGGACCTAAGGCCTCTAAGTCCACTTTCAGTTTCTTAGAAAAGCGGAAAGGGACTAGGTCGCCCATGATGGCGACCAAGTCCCACTAAAGATTTCTGACACTGAAAGTTGTAGATTCAGGGACCCAGTTGGCAAAAATGGCATTTGGAGTAGATGTCCCAAAAAGGGACTAGGTTTCCCCACTTGGTGTAAGCGTCCCAAGAGGCTCAAAACATTGATTTTCTATATTTTTAGTAACTTCCACAATATCGACTTCAGCCTTCTTCGGTTTCTAGGTACACTTCTCTAATCTATTGGATTAGTTTACTCATATTGCTTCTATTTCCATTGCATCACATCATGTGTTTTCTGGCAATATAAGTTTTATTAGTTTAGGTTAAGTAGTTACATTTCCATAGCATATTTCAACAAATTTTCATACCACACACTCTCTTAGTGTTTCCATCCCTAGACCTTGAAATAATCGCAAGATTTGGTGCCCTTGGAGGTGAAAGAAAACCCTCTTCCTTCTAGGTAAAACCCTATAAATTTGTAGAGGACCCACTCTTTTAACCCCACACAAAGCACTACCAAATTTTATAGTTCATTTTGGTGAACCTGCATTTCAACACATTACATACTTTTGATTTGCCTTGCATTTTCACACTAGGAGCTTTTTTTTTAGTATTGCATTGAATGTTGCATTGTGTAAACAAGAATTCTAGGGTTTTCCATCTTGCAGTAGTGGAAAAACATCATATTTGGCATTCATCTCCTTTCATGATACAATAATTTTACACCTGTGCATGTTAGCCTCTAGAAAACTTGCATTTTTCATCAGAAAATACATTAAAAATTCAGAAAAATTCATACCAGGAGTAAGTTTCCAACCTCGACGACCTAGTCCTAGTAGGCATTTTGCAATAGTACTTTTTGCATTTTCTTTTGAGATTTTGTACTCTCAATTTCGTTTTGTTAATGTTGGGTTTCAGTTTTGATTTTCTCTGTTATATGGTTATTCTTAGCTTAAGATCGCATTTCTGAGTAGCATTAAAGCTTTACATGTTTCCTTTTCTAATTTAGTTCCTAGTTATTTCAAATTAGAATCCGTGAAACATAAACCTGAAAATATAGACCACACACATAATACAATACATGCACTTGGTCACTATAGGAACACTATATCATCTAAATCCTTTAGTAGTGATGATTTTGATATGTTAGATGAAGCTCTTCAAAGCTTCCTCTCACTCACTTCATCCACTAATATTGGTGATGATTTAGTTACAACTTCCCCACCCTTGTCTTCCAAAACTTTTAGTTGTGATGATATGGGTATGTTAGATGATGTCCTCCAAGATTTCATCTCCCCTACTTCATCCAATATGGTTTGTTGTGATGCTCAAACTAACACAAAAGATGTTAATGTCATCCAACCCCAATTCATTCTTTACTCACCTTGTCCTAAACCTCCAACCCCACCCCAACATCAGTTTACCCTTTACCCTCCTAAGAACAATACCATTTCTCACACGCATTATACCCATAATAACCCACATCCCCAACAACCATCTTCCTCCACTTCCCTACCATTACCCAAACCCATCTTACATGCAACTCCTCCTTTCAACTCACAACTTAGGGAGTATGATTTGGTTGAACAACTTAAAAAAAACTCCGCTAAGATATCCCTTCAGGATCTCCTTCAAAATTCCCCTATCACTCCATGCTTCAAACATCCTTGCAATAGATAGTGGTCCCTCCTACCACAAATGGTAATGATGTGACAACTCTCCTACATGAAATGAACACAACTAATGTGGACATTACTTTCTATCAATATGAGCTACCACTAGTAGAATTACATAAACAAAATGAAGCCTTTATGGTTATAGCCCAATATGATTGGATAGGTATTAAAAGAAACCTTGTTGATAATGGCTCTGCCCTAAATGTGTGCAGTGAAAAGCTCCTTGATAGGTTACATGTGGACCGATCACAAATCCAATCTGATTCCTTATCCATTAGAGGATTTGATAATGTTACCAAACAACCTCTTGGTGTCATCACCTTACCAATTGTGGCCGGAATGGTTACACTACAGACTCCTATCCATGTCATGCCTTATGATCTTTCTTATAATCTCCTATTGGAATGACCATGGATACAGGAGATGCATGCGGTACCCTCGACCCTTCATCACAAAATGAAATATATCTATAATAATAAAGTTTATCAAACTGACATTGATCCTGAACCTGAGAGTTGCTTGCAACTCGAAAAGGGCACATCAAGTCCTCTTCATACCTTAATTACTTCCTCTAATATTGCCCCTCCTGAGAAGGACCACCCTGAAGATAACACCAAATTCAATTTACTTGGTGATGATTGGGGATCCTTAGAGTTTACTGCTTCCTTTATGGGTGAGTGTAGTGTTACACACAAAGAGGACACTCAAAAAGATCAATCCATTGTCCTCTCTACCCAACAAGCAGAACACCCCTCACCCATATCTACCTCATCTCTTTTGGATGAACCTGCCACATATACAACAAATTTTGATGAGATAGATTATCAACAACCCCCTAACCCACAAGAAATGGAAAAAATTTATGGATGTGGTTATGATCTTGTGAAATAATTTGGTTACAAGGGTAAAGGATGAGGCAAACATGAACAAGGCATCTGTGCCCCCATTGAACCTAATACACAAGGAAATAAAACCGGTCTAGGATTTTTGTTTCCTAAAGCCACAAAAGCTCATCACCGACCCTATCTCAACATCAATACTATATCATGCATGTGAAGAACCACCCTTATGCTTAAGCACCCTAAATTTCTTGATGTGGATGCTGCCCTTTTCACCTATGTTCATGATGATTCCGATTTAATACAATTGTTAGGTGCTTCAGATAGGACCTCTCGCAACAAGAGACATGTCTCTTGTGCTATGTTGCATTCTGATTCTACTGTCAGTAACGCTAATGATCCTCACACTAGTTTGGAACCATATGATCCTCAAGTTGCTAAGTCTAATGCACTCCCTTTAAGAGATACCCTTGATATACCAATGGACATCAATGATGAAGACAAAGTCATTAAAATTGGGAAGTTCCTAGATGATGAAGAAAAAGAAGACCTTGCAACCTTTCTTCATACCTTTCCTGAATTATTTTCTTGGAAATATCCCAACATGCTAGAAATCAATCCCCAAATAGTTACTCATAACATTGTCCTTGCTGAAAACACTAAATTTGTTCACCAGAAGATTTGAAAAATAAATCCTAAGGTTTCCTTGCATGTTAAAGGAGAACTCGAAAAACTCCTTGACGCAGGTTTCATTTGCTCCATTGATTATTCTCCTTGGATATGAAACATTTTCGTGGTGGCCAAACCCGATAATCGAGTTAGGATATGTAGGGATTTTAGAGACCTCGATAATGCCTCTTTAAAAGATGACTTTCCTCTTCCTAACATTGATATGATCATAGATTCCACTACTGGGCACACTTCGTTATCCTTTACGGATGGATTTTTCAGGGTATAATCAAATCTTCACTAACCCACAAGATCAATACAAGATGGCTTTTACGTTTGCTTGGGGCACCTTTTATTGGGTTATGATGCCTTTTGGTTTAAGGAACGTTGGCGCTACTTATCAACGAGAAATGACCTTAATCCTCCATGATTACATACACAAAATCTTGGAAGACTATGTTGACGAAATTCTTGCTAAATCCTTAACCCACCAAGATAATGTGAGTGTCCTTTGCCAGATCTTTGAGTGTATGCATAAATATAACATGCGCTTGAATCCTAAAAAGTGTGTCTTTGGAGTAGATAGTGGTAAACTTTTAGGATTTATTATATGTCACAGAGCGATTGAGGTGGACACCAAGAAAATTGATGGTATCATCAATATGCCACCTCCTCATAACATTCCCCAATTATGTATGCTACAAGGACAAATACAAGCCATTCACCATTTTGTAGCTTGTTTAGTTGATCGTACGTTACCCTTTACTCACCTCTTTAAAAAGGATGTAAATTTCGATTGGAATGATGACTGTAAAAAGGCTTTTGAGAGTTTGAAAGAACACCTCATCACTTCACTTTTTTTACAACCTACTATACCCCATCAACCTTTCATCCTTTATATGACTTCTTCCACCTATGCTCTTGCTGCCTTGCTGGCTCAACATGATTCCAATGGTAAAGAGCATCTTGTCTATTATATTAGTAAAACACTTCTTGATTACGAGACTCGTTATTCCACAATTGAACAAAAATGTATAGCTCTTATATTGTCTACTAGTAAGTTGTGACATTACTTACTCAATGCTGAAGTACATGACAAAGTTTGATTCTTTACAATATCTCTTCACTAAAATAGATCTTTCAAGATGTCTTGCTAAATGGGTCATGTTGTTAACCGAGTTTGAACTTAAGTTCATTTCTCAAAAAGAAATCAAAGGTCAAGCCTTAATCGACCATTTAGCTGATGCTCCTTCACTATTAGCATTACCCACCAATGACTCTTTCATTGATGATAGTATGTTTACTATAGACCTTCCGACATGGGAATTGTATTTTGATGGATCCAAGTGTTAAACAGGCTCTGATGTTGGAGTTATCCTAATTTCACCTATTAGTGAGCCTATTCCCTTATCTTATCATCTCAATTTCCTATGTACAAGCAACACAACTGAGTATGAAGCATTATTCATTGGGTTATGAGCTACTTTGGTCATGAGGGTTAAAAATATTAAGATCTATGGTGATTCACAATTAGTCATCAAACAAATCAATGGTCTCTATCAAACTAAACATGATAAACTCTCACAATATAAGGATCTTGTTCTTACTTTATTAGACTAGTTTGACTCCTTTACCATTGACAACATCCCTCACAAAGATAATCACCATTCAGATGCAATGTCTAGTGCAGCCTCTCTTGTCTCTCCTATTAACCCTTCTGAACAAATCATCTTCACTATTCATCCTATTATGAACCCCTCCATCAGTGATCAACATCCTGATATCTATCCCACTTTTTCCAACAATATATGTGAATGGTATGATGCCATCTACAATTATCTCAAAGATGGCACCGTTTCGAAACCCACGACTAAAAATACCCATCAGTGCCTAAAAACATTAGCCACTAAGTATATCATCCTTGCAGACACATTGTACCTAAGATCCTTTGATATAGTTCTTCTATGTTGCCTCAAGGATGCTGAAACTCGTATTGCCCTCGAACAACTCCACACTAGCACTTGTGGAGGACATTTTGGAGGAAAAACCTTAGTGCAAAAGCTTTTGTGTATGGGATATTATTGGAAGAACATGGAAAAATATTGTTATGTGTATGTTAAGCATTATCATCAGTGCTAGGAACATAGTCATTTTATCCACTCTCCTACTTCTGAGCTTCATTCCCAAATCCCTATCTCGCCGTTCTCTGTGTGGGATTTGGATCTAATTGGAAAAATCTCCCCGCCTTCTTCCGTTGGACATATGTTCATTATCACTACTACCGTTATTTCACCAAATGGGTCAAAGCCATCACCCTTCGATCTACAACCGCAAAGGTGATATTCCGTTTCTTATTGGAACACATCATCGCTTGCTTTGTTCTCCCTTCTGCATTAGCCTTAGGTAACAATACTCCCTTTAAGAACAATGAGGTGAAGAAGTTCCTTGAAACCTTCCATATCCAACATCAATTCTCCACACCTTACTACCCTTAGTCTATAGGTCAAGCTGAAAGTACTAATAAGATCTTGGAGAAAATCCTTTAGAATATTGTCAATCAAAATGAAAAGGATTGGCATACACAATTGCAATATGTGGTATAGGAATATCGCACAAGTGTCCATTCTTCTATAGGAAATACTCCTTTTAACCTTGTTTATGGTACCAAAGCTATTCTCCCTTTAGAGCTAGAAATCCCCACGTTGCGGATTTCCCTCTAAAGTCTCATTGATAATGACACTTATGTGGAACAATGTCTATGCCAACTTGAAATGCTTGATGAAAAATGCATCAATGCTCTCAAGCACCTTCAAGCTTATACTAAACAGTTACAACACAAACATGATGTATGTGTCATTCCTCGAACCTTTACCAAGGGTGATTTGGTTTTATATGAAAACCAACACAAAACCACCACCAATTATGCCAACAAAGGTAAATTCAGTCCTAATTGGCTTGGTCCCGATGTCGTAGACTCCAATTATGGATCTGGCGCTTATACCTTAACCGAGTGCAATGGCACTCCCCTTCGTGATCCCATTAATGTCATGCATTTGCATCGGTATTATGTCTAACTCCCCTTTGCATGGTATGATTTATATAGCAGTGTTGCTAAGGCTCTCGATTTCTACCCTATGGGTTGTCTCATTTCTTCATTCCTTACACATCATCATGTTTGTGTCTTGAACACTAAGGTGATTATTTAAATCATTTTTTATAATTAATTTAGGTTTCATACTATTCACCCTTCCTCCCATTTTATGTTTTATGTTTCTTTAGGATCATAAGTGCATAGCATATTTAACCTTTACATCTAATCTAACATACATTCTCATTATGTTTTGATTCCATCACATACATTCTATTAAATCATGTTGCCATTAATTAAATACTAGACTATTTAATTAATCACATTGTCATTTAACATCCAGACAATTCATTTATATCATACAAAATACAAATGCATATATATATCAAAAGTTTTTTATACATATCATCATAATACACAGTGTCACTAAGGACTATGATTACTAGATCCCTCAGGATCTGGTACTCATTCTGCATCAGTAGATGGGTGTCGGGAGACAGTGGTGCGTGATCGTGACCGTGATCCACTAACTCTGAGTGCATACTCTAATCCTCCCATCCACATGAGAGCCAACCGGTGCTCACTTGCTATCTGGTCCCTCTCTACATGTACTTGTGTCAACTCTCTCTCTAATCTATCCATCTCTACTGGAGGCCATGATGGCTACGCCTTTGGTGCAGCTCTCACTCGGAAAACCTACCTGCTCAATCCCTCATAGGCTGCCTGCAATCTCATGAAAGGTCTTAGGGTCTCTGGTTCTCACTCCACGATAGGTTGGGGCATGTAGTCAGTATCCATCTCCTCTTCATCGAAGGTTGCTGGCACTATCTTTGTGGCTGCCTGATGCAGGAACTCTTGCCAACCCTTTGTAGACCTTGTAAAATCCCACAAGAGTTTCATCAATAACACATCGTCATATAAATATATATCCATTAAATCATAAATAAAATACATCCATCAAAATTAAATATCATCACCTATATCTTTGGTGGAAGGTGGAATATCCACCTCATCCCATGTAGGGGGCATAGATGATGTGATTGCCTCCCCTCGGCAACAAGTGCTGGCACCTACTGTTGCTACTATCCAAGATTTGGTCCTATGAACGGGTGAGACCTCTCCTTTCTTGTATTGTTCCTCGGTCACGGTATCATCATCCTAACTCAGGGGTGGCTCCTCTCCTCTCTCCCCCTCCTTCTCCTCCCCACCTTGCTCCTCATCCTCCTCATCATCCTCCTCCTCCCCCTCCTATCCATGATAATATGGGTTTGCATCCTCATAATAATCCTCATAGATGATACCTGTAAAGATGTTTGTAGCCATGTACCATGTCTCCTTGAACTTATCCTCTCTCTCCCTCTACCTCTCCTCCCCCTCATCTGGCATAGGCTAGGCCTCTCCTATTGGCTCTTCTATAGGGAACACTGGCTCTGGTCAGAAGGCTCTCCACCACTCCTCGTGGTCCCATGTGGCCCTGACATCATCTACATCATCAATCGGTGGCTAGTCATGATTTGAATAATTTGACTCACTCTTGATGACATCATTGAGTGTGAATCATGCTTTGTCTCTTGGCCTCTGTGCTCTTCGAACGAACCTCTTGAATGATGATCATGCTTGCGGTGATGTTTGTACCTGTCTGAACTATGTCATAACCCAATCATAGTAGAATGAATGCACTATGTAATCATGCCATCCTACTAGGAACTTGGTCATTTGTAATCTCTTGAGTTGTCTGGTATAATCAGGCCATTGGAGGACAAGCCAATATGGCCTCCATAAGATATCCTCGTCATCTAGTCGGTCGAATCTCACTCTCCAAAAGTGGAGATCATCGCACTACCACAATCATCATAGTGGATACCCAAATGCTCGTGGATAGCCCACTGGTCATGTACATGTGATGTGGTCAAGAAACCATACCTAGAAGAGTGTGCAGTGTACCATGCTATCTTACTCCCAGAACACAAACTGACCAAGATCATAGTACAAAT
Source organism: Sequoiadendron giganteum (assembly GCA_007115665.2). NCBI lineage: Eukaryota > Viridiplantae > Streptophyta > Pinopsida > Cupressales > Cupressaceae > Sequoiadendron > Sequoiadendron giganteum. The sequence continues at coordinate 990,373 of CM021100.1, read as the reverse complement.
GTGCTAGAATGCATCAGCCCTAGGCATATACTGTTTGATGCTCTACCATACCTCGTATCAAATGTACTAGTCTTCCTTCCATATGTACTGCTCGCCCATCCGACAAAAGGACCAGTGCTACTGTGTGCATCATAATGCATCTCATCATTGGTGCTTGTGAATAAAGTAGCATCACCAACTCTATCTATCCTGCTACTTTGTCATCATGAATGAGACCCTCGAGGCAGTACTGCATGTCTGCCCACTGCTCTTAGAAGTACTATCCCCTCTATAGCCGCACATGCTCCCCCTGAATAGCGACTTAGATGAATGCGATGGAAATCCTCTAGTGTAATAGTCATCTCTCCTATGGGTAGGTGAAACGTGTAGGTATCTTTATTCCACCTCTCGCATAGTGTCATCAGAATAACATCATGGTATCTCATTGGTGGCATAAGGTAGGCCCAATAGATCCCCACTACCTGTAAGTTCTCCATCCCTATTGGTGATAGGGTTGGAGCCAAGTCTCTGAGGAAGCTCAATTGTCTCTCACCTAACCGTTGCCGAGACCATGTGGCTACCTATGTAAATTCTCACAATATGCTATCTAAATAATATAATTCTTCAATTTTACTCTAATTCATCAAGCAAGTGTGTTAATGTTGTTCTAGTGTGCTTTTCCTATGGACCTAGACACTTTAGAACCCTTTTGGGACACTTTGCGAAGAAATGAGACACTTTGCAAGAAAAGGGACACTTTGCGAAGAAACGTGACACTTTGCAAACAAAAGGGACACTTTGCGAAAAAAAGGGACACTTCACAGAATTTTTTTCTAGGATCCTAATTTACTCTAAATAAGAATTAAATTCATCTTATAATTGAAAAATCATGAAACACAGGCCTCAAAATCAACTAACCTCTTGCTGGCGGTCGTCGTTCGCTATCTAATCGCACAAAACGTCCAACCTTGGAAGCCTGAAATCACGTGTTCTTGGCATTCTTTCGCTCTCTCCTCATCACTCTTCAATGCTACAAAAGGTAAATGAGAAAAATAAGTGCATGTTTACTCTTTTTCATTTCTTTTTAACTAACTCACTTTTACACATATGTGCACATTTATACCTTTTTACTTTATTCACCTTTTTAGTGTGTCTTTTCATTAAAATCAACATTTTAGGTGCTAGTGAACTCCATTTTTGATGTCATTTGTTGTGTTAGATTCGTGTTTCAACGCCCTACATCATCACTCACCTATCTCTATGTGGCATGGTACTTGGAAATGCCCTCTAATATGGATGCCCTCATTCGACATGGTTAGATGGCTACCTTGATTCCACCTTCGTAAGCAAGCAGAATCAAGGGGGAATACATCTACCCTCGAATGTGATCTTTAGGAACTAGATAAGAGGATTTGTAGGAATTCTAATGAATTTGTGTTGTAGGATGTGGCTCCTAACATTGTGGTTTTGCAGATAACTACACTAGGGGCTTCATTATCCCGCCTTATAATGAGTATCCTTTTATGAAAATAAAGGTTCATTTCTTTTTAGAGTCCTTTAGCTTATATATGCACATAGATTCATATGGACACTAAAGTGGGGGCTAAATGTGTCACCAAAAATTGTATACCTTTGAAGAAAAGGACAAATTTGTGCCCGTTTTGGTTCTACTTTAGGTCCTATTTCACCAATTTTCACCCTAAAACAAAATTTATAGGCCCCTAAGGTTGTTAATTCTATACTTGGAGGCATATTATACAAAAGGGATCATCCAAATTCTGAAAAACAACATGAAAACCCATTAAAAAGTACCGTTCCCACTTAAAAATCCCTTAGTGGGACTAGGTCACCCAAGTTGGTGACCTAGTCCCTTTTGAGGATTTTTGAAGTTTCAAGTGGGAAATTGAATAATTAATCAAAAATCCTTGATGGGTGTCAGCTTCTTAGGTCAAAAATCATGACAACTAGGTCATGTTGCTTATATATACTAGTTTTTAGGTCATTTGGCAACTCTCTCTTGGTCATTTTTCTCACATCCAACTCCAAATCAAGTGCAAACAAAAACATCTTCCTTAAGAAGATTCACATCTCACACAACAAGAGTTCAATCTTTTAGAAAAAAAATAGGGCTTTTTGCATGTCTTAAATCTCACTCCACACCCAAGATCACTCATTGACAAAGGTTGAAGATAGATGCCTATGGAGATTCATGGAGAAATCTAGGTTGAGGAGGTGTAACTAACCACCAAATCACTCCTAAAGACTGATTCCAAAGTGCCTCCATCTTCTAATTTCAACCCATTTTTAGATTTGAGGTTTGCATCCCATTTTCATTCCTTGTTACATTCATTTGCAATGGTGTAGGATTTATAGGGTTTAGATTCTTGCATCATTTCAAATCTTTCACACACATCTTATTTTAGCACAATAGAATAGGGTTTTTCTTTGTTTCAAGTTTTCTTAGTCCTAGACACACTTAGGGATAGGTTTTATGCAGATTTTAAATTTCATTTCATGTTTAAAGACAAACTAGGGGTTTGACCAAGGCAAACCCCACATTAGAAACACAAATACATTTTTTTTGGCAGGTTATTTTGTAGGTTTTGAGTAGGATTCCCATGAAGAAGTAGAAATAGACCTAAGGCCTCTGAGTCCACTTTTGGTTTCTTAGAAAAGCAGAAAGGGACTAGGTCACCCATGATGGTGACCTAGTCCCACTAAAGCTTTCTGACACTTAAATTTGTAGATTTAAGGACCTAGTTGGCAAAAATGGCATCCAGAGCAAATGTCACAAAAAGGGACTAGGTCGCCCCACTTGGCGTAAGTGTCTGAAGAGGCTCAAAACCCTATTTTCTAGATTTCCTATAACTTCCACAATCTCTGCTTCAACCTTCTTCAGTTTCCAAGTACACTTCTTTGATTTGTTTGATTAGCTTACTCATATTGCTTCTATTTCCATTGCATTACATAATGTGTTTTCTAGCAATATAAGTTTTATTAGTTTAGGTTAAGTAGTTACATTTGCATAGCATATTTCAACAAAATTTACATACCACACACTCCCTTAGAGTTTCGATCCCTAGAAATTGAGTGAATCGAAAGATTTGGTGCCCTTGGAGGTGAAAGAAAACACTCTTCCTTCTAGGTAAAACCCTAGAAATTTGTAGAGGAACCACTCTTTTACCTCCACACAAAGCACCACCAAATTTTGCGGTTCAATGGGAATTGTACTTTGATGGTTCCAAGTGTCAAATAGGCTCTGCTGCTGGAGTTATCTTACTTCCACCCATAGGCAAGCCTATTCCCTTGTCCTATTGCCTAAATTTCTTATGTATGAATACCATAGCTGAGTATGAAGCCTTAGTTATTGGCTTGCATGCTGCCTTAGTCATGGGAATCAAAGACATAAAAAATCTACGATAATTCACAATTAGTAATTAAATAGATCAATGGTCTCTATCAAACTAAATATGATAAACTATCACAATATAAGGATCTCGTATTGACCTTGTTAGAGCAGTTTGACTCGTTCACCATTGATAACATCCCTCAAAAAGATAATCAATACAAATGCAATGGCTAGTATGGATTCTCTCATCTCTCCCACAAATCCTTCTGAAAAAG